>OZ024830.1:64439689-64682189 GCA_964016985.1 Anodontia alba | reverse complement strand
TCTGGGCGAGTTACTCTCTAATTGGGGCGAGTTGTCTTATGAATCTGGGGGAGAGTTGTCTTGGGGCGAGTTTTATGTGGGGCGAGTTGTTTTGGGACGAGTTGTCTTTGGGGCGAGTTGTCCTACACCCGGAACGAGGGGCTGGGGTAAGTTTGAAAGGTAAAAGCAACATTGGTGAAGAAAGTTCTTGAAATACCATGCATTTTGTGCATATTTAGTCAAAATTTGATAAAAATAAGGACGTTATGCACATTTGCACAGTACGATTGTAGTTTTTACTGTCCATCAGAAGTGACCTTAGATCACTGGCTAGCTAAAGAGTATGTAGTGAAGACTCTGATTAATGCAGACATGTGTGAGTTCACATATCCGAAGGTGCATTATCTCGGTTTGAGGCTCAATTGCCGTTGCTTCATTTGTCACTTAAATAAAGCTGATATACGAATAAGTCATGTTCCATCGTTTAGAAGAATGAATACACTTTCAGGGGGAGGTAACTCTGTCAGTTTAGGTTTTGTATCTCTTCTGAAAAGATCCATTTTTAAGTACCAAATTTCTTACGTTTTAGATGATTGACCACTTTTCAGAGGGAGATAATGTGCAGGAATGCAAACAGGAAGTCACAATAGTTGTCTTCCTTGTAAAACTGGTAGAAAATCTACCAAATCTATCAAGTCGCATTTTACTAACAATTTTCATCCTGACAGACATACAAAATGATAAAAAAACACGGATGGTGTCTGTGAAGGTCGACCCTTCACAGTTTTATCCCGAAACGGACAAATTTCGACGCCCGTTAATGTTAAAATGCATCCTTTAAAAAGTAATAAATGTCACAATAACGTCATGTATTTACGACAAAAACATTACCTTCCGAAGACAACTTTTGTCCCGGAATGCGTCCGAGTCTTCAAAAAACAAGTGGGACTTTGTGTTTTAATACTCACCCTGTTAAACGTATACTCCGGCCGTGCGGTCGTAACGCATCATAAATGGTATTTTTCGAAGGATTTACACCACGACAGGTAAGAAAATGCATTCGTTTTGAAGTCTGACGGCGCTTTGCAACACAAAGCATAGCGCAATTGGGGGAGAATAAACCACGTTTTCTAAATATGTAAGAATGTTACCATAGTTTGTTGAGTGTTTCTCAAACATTCAAAAAGAAGTTGAGAAATATGTTCGGCCATTACATCGGTTCCCATGACGGTTCGTACATTTCAAACTATGTCAAAATAATGAACGTGTGCGGTATTTTTCTAGCATTATTAAACTCTTTAGTAGATCATTTAATCGAATGTAATTAAAATATATCGTGTAAACATATTAAAATAGAATTTTAGCCGAAAATTATAATAACACCGGATAAAACGGTACTGTTTTGCTTTTGGTGTATGTCCAACAATGCTGAAAGAATGCAATTTGCTCATTCTGAAGGCTGATTATGGTACATATATTGATATACATCTTGTTGCATAATGCGCTTATATTTTACTTAGGCATAACCAATAATGATGTCAAGAAAGTAGTAACTTTGAGAATATCAGAGTGAAAAGCTTGTAACAAGTCTTCTGATACGCGAAGTACACGATCGTATGTCAGTTCGTGTTAAGATGAAAGTTTCGTCTGCGAATGGATACTTACGAGCGCCATTGATACACATCTTGTTGCACAATGCGCTTACATTTTACTTAGGCATAACCAATAATGATGTCAATAAAGTAGTAACTTTGAGATTATCAGAGTGAAAAGCTTGTAACAAGTCTTCTGATACGCGAAGTACACGATCGTGTGTCAGTTCGTTTTAAGATGAAAGTTTCGTCTGCGAATGGATACTTACGAGCGCCATTGATATACATCTTGTTGCATAATGCGCTTATATTTTACTTAGGCATAACCAATAATGATGTCAAGAAAGTAGTAACTTTGAGATTATCAGAGTGAAAAGCTTGTAACAAGTCTTCTGATACGCGAAGTACACGATCGTGTGTCAGTTCGTGTAAAGATGAAAGCTTCTTCTGCGAATGGATACTTACGAGCGCCAGCTGCGAATTTCTTTAACGAATACTGTTCCTCAAGTAGAAACAATCCTAGCAGTTGCAAAGTAAGTGTTTTTTCAAATTCTGAATAAAATCAATAACTGAAATTTAAACTGAAACAATTAATTGACCGGCGCGGGAATCGCGCCGGTCTCTAAATATAGCTTTGGATTTTTACATATGGGAGCGTGTTTTATTAGCTCTCAAAGGATTTTAAAAACCGCTTCGTAAATATAAGTACCTTAAATAAGTAAATAAAACCTCATCGTAAATAAGTACCTTAATTTTGCAACATAAAGTTGAATCGGAATTTTTCGGCTATCACGCGGACGTGCGTGAGTTCGAATCACGCAGACCGATTATTTATTTATTTATTTATTTTTCAAATTCAGTACGTCTCTTCATGGTGACATTTTTAGGTTGGTCTACAACCAGTATTTTTCATTTCTTTAGATGTGCATGATTATTGCACATTTTACCTGTGTTATGTGTAAAATGGCATGCAAAGCTACACATGGGATATATGGAGTGCAAAGTTACAAATGTGATAAAGATGTCTTTCCTACTCATATTATATTTAATTTTCTCAACATAGGCATAATTATCACCTTTCATCAGGTTAACATGCCTGTGCAATGAAGGTTCCATCAAAACCCGATTTTATAAAGTAAATCTGGCTTTATTAGTTGCATTAATTAATGTTGTTATTTCTGTTCTAAAGCTCGTACGGTACGTGTACGTGCGCGTCACACTGCGATAAAGTTTTTTTTTTTTTTTCAAATTTCCATATCTCAACAGTCACGTAACAGAAAGCATTCATATTTGGAGCATGTGTACATAGGAGGGGTTTCTGCGATTCTATAAGAATGGACCCTGAGTTCAAGCCTCGAGATGGGGTTAGAGGTAAAAATCTGGGACACTTCTGTAAAGTGCTCTTATGCTGCGGTGAAGTTTTTAAATGGTTATATCTCGATAGTCAATCGTCAAAAAAGCACTCATATTTATAATATGTATATTTACATGCACTCTTCATTCAGGTGCATGGTCACATATGTTTTATAAATAAACTAAAAGGGTTCTTCAGGTGCAAGGTCCACCTTTGTTCTTGTCATGATAATTGTACATAGTGCATGCCCAGTTGCGTTCACATTTGCATAGCTGTTTTCATTGACCGGTCGGTTTTTTGTCAGGTTGAGTTTGACACGTTGCAGGCATTAATTGCAAGAATCATACACTGAGCATATTATAATACATTTCAAACAACCTGAATCATCTCAAGATGAAAAAAATACAGTACACTCCCCGTGTGTTCTTTATTTTGCACGCTCATGTGGTTTGCACGCTCATGTGGTTTTTTAGTTTGTTTTTTTTTTTGTTTTTTTTTTCACGAGAAATTTCTCGGCATTATACACCTGAAAAAAAATACAGTACAGACCACACAGGTCTTTTCTTTTGCACGCTCGCGCTTTTTAGTGTTTCCACGTGAAATGGTTTAGCTTTAAATACTTGTCAGATTAATGTCTAATTTATTCTCATTTCATTCAAAAAATTTAATAAACTTTAATAAAGCATACATTAAAGAATCATATTGTTGTTCTTTTTTACCTGTTACATTGAAAATTTATTAAACTTTAGTATACCCTTGTCCTATATCTCTAAGTAAACATGAACAAAATTTGCACCGGTACTCAGACGTTTACGTCTAAATATTTCGTCTTGTATACAGTTTATTAACAATTTACTGAGTTCCGTCTTCAAAAACTGAATCGAAAATTCTACGGTGTCAAATTCCTTCTTGAATAGCAAGGTAAAAACGGATAAAATGGTCATCTCGTGTGACCCTTTCAGGCTTTTTCCAAGACCAGTTTACTTTCAGTGAATATGTTCTTTGACAGCGGATTCTTAGAAAACAACCAACACATTAAAGGACTGAAAACTGCCTTGTGGACCAGACTAGCTAAATTCTATGGCCAAAATCAATAAAAAATTTCTTCGTAGTCGCAGCTGATGCATCTGTTAAGATACCCGCTGTGGTTTGTCAACACCTAAACAGCGTGCACAAGCACAAGTCAAATCATATACCAATCATATGCGAAACTGCAAACTGCAAACGATCGTTAGCCTGGTTTCATTTAAGCCGGGTGGGGGGGGGTGGGGGATAAGGGGGTGGTCGGGTGGGGAGTACTCTGAATTTTGTCTGCTACATAGTCTGGGTCCCAGCATCTAGTGTTTACCCCCAAAAATATCCGGTATATCAGCCAAACCCCCAAAATATCCAGTACATCAGCATACCCCCCCTCCCCCCCAAAAAATATCGCAAATATTAGAATATCCCCCCAAAATATTCCCCTTACTTTATTATTATTATTTTTTTTATATAAAAGTGTGGTTTTCATTTATTTTTCCTGTATAGTGATTGTATTAGTAATATAAGTGCTTTAATAAGTTTCCAACAGTAGCTTCGTTTTTAGCTCGCCTGAACAACGTTCACGGAGAGCTATTGTATTACCCTCGGCGTCGGCGTTGGCGTCGGCGTCCACAAATGTTAAAGTTTTCATTAAAGTTTTTAAGACCTCATTATTTCCTAATCTTATCACCGATTTGATTCATCTTTAGTATGATGATACATACTGGTCCAAAATTTTGCGCAATACCATCCCACTATCCTAAGTCATGTCAAGGTCAAGGTCACAGACTTAGAATTTTCATGTTAAAAATTTTACGTCGAATTTTTAGATCTCATTACTTCTAAACTAAATGATGGATTTAGTTCTTATTTGGTATCGGGAAAGATACTAGTCAAAAGTTTTTATCAGCACCATCAGCACTCATGACTGTGACTTTGAGGTCAAGGTTACAGACTTAGGATTTAAATGTTAAAGTTTTCGTTAAAGTTGTTAAGACTCATTATTTCCTAACCTTATCACCGATTTGATTCATCTTTAGTATGATGATACATATTAGTAAAAACATTTGCGCAGTACCATCCACATCACCCTAGGTCGTGTCAAGGTCAAGGTCACAGATTTAGAATTTTCGTAGATAGATGCTGGTCAAAATTTTTTATCAGCACCATCAGCACTCATGACCATGACCTTGTGGTCGAGGTCACAGACTTAGGATTTAAATGTTAAAGCTTTTGTTTTTAAGACCTCATTATATCCTAACCTTATTATTGATTTGATTCATCTTTGGATTGATGATACATATTGGTCCAAAATTTTGTGCAGTACCACCCCGCCACCCTAGGTCAAGTCAAGGTCAAGGACACAGACTTAGAATTTTGTGTTGAAATTTTACGTCAAAGCTTTTAGGGTCTCATTACTTCTAAACTACATGATGGATTTAGTTCCTATTGGGCATCATGATAGATACTGGTCAAAAGTTTTTATCAGCACCATCAGCACTAATGACCATGACCTTGAGATCGAGGTCACAGACTTAGAATTTAAATGTTAAAGTTTTCGTTAACGTTTTAAGACCTCATTATTTACTAACCTTAGCACCGATTTGATTCTTCTTTGGAATGGTGATAACTATTGGTCCAAAATTTTGCCCAGTTCCATCCTCACCCCTTGCTCATGTTAAGGTCATGGTCACAGTCATGTCAAAAGTTTCATATTAAAATTTTACGCCAAAGTTTTTAGGACCTCATTACTTCTAAACCAAATGATGGATTTAATTTATATTTGGTAGCATGATATATACTGGTCCAAAGTTTTCACCAGCACCATCAGCACATTACCGTGACCTTGGGGTCAATGTCTCAGACATAGAATTTTAAAAATGTTTAAGTTTTCGTGTAAGTTTTAAGACCTTATTATTTCCTAACCTTATCACCGATTTGATTCATCTTTGGTTTGATGAAAATTTTGCACAGTGCACCCCCACTCCCACCCCCAACACACACACCCAGGTCATGTCAAAATCAAGGTCACGGACAGAATTTTTCAGAAACAAAATGTGCAATATCAGGCGGGTTATCCTGTCTGGCGACAGGTCTTGTTAATTTAATGGCACTGAACTGATGCATAGCAGCAATAGAGCTGTTAAAACTAAATGAAAACAACTAACAGTTAAACAGACGCTTCTGATTCTTACAATACCCACAAAAATACCGAGAATTTTGATAGACTAAAAATAGTCAGTTTTGAAAGTGACCCAAACAAATACCTGCAAATGGCCAATACCAAAAAGTAGCCACTTTTCCCCCCAAACCCAAAAATAATAGTAAAATTCAAACTTTTTAATCCACAAAAATAGTCCTAGTCTATGTAGCAGGCAAAATTCAGAGTACACCCACTGGGATGTTGATCCTATTTTGTCAAATGCCACAGTCATTACAGTCCATTAAAATAGTTTCGAAATATTAAATGGGGTTCTCAGTCATTTATAGGATTTTATCTCGCTCTGTCAAACAGAAATACATCCAGACTGTTGTTATAAAATAGTGATTTGAAGTTGTTGAAGAAATGTCACACAAGCAAAAGCCACAGTCATCCCAATAAGAAATTCAAGTATACAGTTGGCCGGTCGTCTAGAAATATGATGCGGTTGTAATAAACATATACAGTCTGCGTCTGAAACAAAAAAAAAAAAAAAAAAAAAAAAAAAAAAAAAAAATTGTAAAGGGCCAACTTTTTACTTGAAAGAGAACTTAATCTCACATGGTTGAGTTTCTTATTGGGATCACTGTCAGTTTTGCTTGTGGGCTGTTTCAGCAACTTCGATTCAATATTTTGTAACAACTGTCTGGATGTATTTCTGTTTGACAGAACGAGATAAAAACCTATAGAGGACTGAGATTAACGCACCAAAACTATTTTGTTGGACTATAATGACTGTGGCATTTGCTTAATATTTACTTTGACCAAATGGTGGACCGGATATACCCTACAGAATTCCAATTAAATAGAGCCAATTCTTCCGATACCGAGGCACCTTTTCTGGATTTGAATCTATGTATATCTAATGGTACAGTTTCCAACAAAATTTATGATAAATGGGACGATTTTGATTTTGATATAGTCAATTTCCCTTTTCTGGATGGCGATGTCCCCCGGCGTACCTCATATGGGGTATACATATATCTCAACTATTAAGATTCGCCAGAGCTTCTTCAAATCTTAATGACTTTAACTACCGTAATAAAGCCCTTACTGCCAAACTTCTTAGGCAGGGCTATCGTTATTTTAAACTTCGTAAGGCGTTTTCGAAATTTTATCGCAGACACAGTGCCTTGTTAGAAAAATATAGCGTCAGTCTGAAAACTCTTCTGCAACAAGGTATATCGGAACCCGAATTTTACGGTGACTTAGTGTACAGATTTAGAAAAATTATAGGTAAATCTAACTTTTCGGAGCAATTCAGAAAACTTATTAACCGTTATAAAAGAATTGGCTATAGCCTGGATATTATGCGGCAGACTGCATGCCTAGTTGTCAACCCAATCATTTTTGATGGCTATGTTTCACTCTTTAATTGCACGACGGCGGTTCGGGCCTCAGACTCAATGACGGCCTCTTCGTAAAACTTTAACCAGTGGGTTGGGGCTTGACGATATGTCTTTGGCTTGGCCCGCCGTGGTTCAACTATTGGTTTTCATTTACTCTGGCATACAGTAGAATTAGCCATGAGTACTCGTCTTTGTTTATTATAGTGATTAATTTGATTTTTATGTTTTTGCTTTGATGCATTGACTGTGTTGGGAGCCTTTATGCGAACCGAATTTTTATGTATTTCTGTATTAAGAGTAGCATCGGGACCCAGGGTGAAGTTAGCTAGCTGTGAAAGTGCTTTAAACCCCCCGGTGGTTTGCTCTTCTAAGGCGGTGGTCCCGGTGTTAGTCTTACTCTTTGTTGCTTTGTGGTTTATTCTACGAGGCGATTTGTTTTATGTCTTTCCGTGTGTCATTTTGTTCTTGTATTTTTCAGTCATTTTAGTATTGCGATTACCTCGCTTGGGGAAGAGAGAGCTAATCTTAGTGGTTTTCGTACGTTTGTTCGGTTTGTGCTTGTTTAGATTTGTCGGTTTCCTCTTCCTCTTGGGGTCTGGAAAGGGCTGCGGTTTGTGATTGTGACACTCCCTGGACTTTTCTCTTACCTTTTTTACGATCGTTTGCAGTTTCGCATATGATTGGCATACGATTTGACTTGTGCTTGTGCACGCTGTTTAGGTGTTGACAAGCCACATCGCGTATCTTAACAGATGCATCAGCTGCGACCTACAAAGAAATCATTTTTATTCTATTGATTTTTGCCATAGAAGCTAGCTAGTCTGGCCAACTAGGAAGTTTACAGTCCTTTAATGTGTTGATTGCGTTCTAAGAATCCGCTGTCAAAGAACGTATTCACTGAAAGCAAACTTGTCTTGGAAAAAGCCCGAAAGAGTCACACGAGATGACTATTTTATCCGTTGTTACCTTGATATTCAGAAAGGAATTTGACATTGTGGAACTTTCGATTCAGTTTTTGAAGACGGCACTCAGTAAATTGTAAGTAAACTCTGTATGATTTTTTTTTTAATTTCAGTTATTTGAAAAAAGATTACTCTGCAACTGCTGGAATTGTTTCTACTTGAGGAATAGTATTCGTTAAAAGCCGGCGCTCGTAAATATCCATTCACAGAAGAAACTTTCATCTTAACACGAAGTGACACGAGATCGTTTAGTTCGCGTGTCAGAAGATTTGTTACAAACTTTTCAAAGTGGTATTCTCAAAGTTGCTACATTCTTGGCATCATTGGTTATGCATGAGTAAAAAGTACGCGCATTTTGCAACAAGACATAGAACAATATATGTACGAGGGTGAGTCAATAAGTAACCAGCCTATCCAATTTTCGATGGACCCAGACGGTCACGATTTTCATGGTTTGTTTCAATATATGTTTTATACATGGATACAAAATTGCACGCGTATCGAGGCATTCTTTAATAAGATATTGAATGTCAAACATGGCTAGTGATGCAAAGGCATGCTTTTCATTTAAAGTTGAGTACCGTGCTGTAATTCGGTACTTGTATTTAAAAGGTAAACAGGCAAGGAAATACACGGCGAGTTAGCCGATGTTTATGGGTCTTCTGTACCATCTTATGCTCAGGTTAAATTCTGGGTAGGGGAATTCAAACGCGGTAGAACGTCTTTAGATGAAGCCAGGTCTGGACGCGCACTGGATGCCACTGACGAAGAAATGTGTAAGAAAGTTCGAGATCTGGTATACTCTGATAGGCGAATTCAGGTGGAAGAAATAGCGCAGGCATTATGCATTTCACATGGTAGCGTTTCAACAATCTAACATGATCGTTTAGGTATGCGCAAGCTAACAGCCCGTTGGTTCCCCAAATCTCTTAGCGATGAGCAAATGGCAACCAGAGCATCAGTATGCAACGCCTTGTTGAAGCGTTTTAGGTCAAAAGATGATTTTTTTCTTTTGCGTCTGGTGACTGTAGATGAGACTTGGGTTCATAATTATGAGCCAGAGAATAAAGCTCAGAGTCGTCAGTGGGTAGGGCCTGGGTCCCCGAGGCCAAAGAAGTTCAAGACGCAACCATCTGCTGGCAAGGTGATGGCCACAGTATTTTGGGACGCAAAAGGCGCTATTATGTTGGACTTTTTACCCAAGAGAAACACAATAACTCAAGTGTACTGTGCAAACTTGTTAGACCAGCTGAGAACCGCCATCCGTGAAAAACGCCGAGGTAAACTCTCTTAAGGTGTTTTCCTGCAACAGGACAACGCGAGAGTCCCAACTTGCAAAGTTGCAATGGATGCTGTAGAGCGAAACGGATATGAATTAATACCACATCCTGCCTATTCGCCTGACCTAGCTCCTAGCGACTTCTTCCTATTCCCAAACTTGAAAAAAGGATATCCGTGGACTTCATTTCCGGTCTGATGAAGAAGTCGTGACGGTAGTTGAGGAGTGGGTCAATGGAAAGGACCCTGACTTTTTCAGTTCTGGGCTGATGGCACTTGAACACCGTTGGTCTAAGTGCATCACACTAGAGGGCAATTACATCGAAAAAGAAGAGGTGGATCTCAACCGGAAATAAGTTAGGCTGGTTACTTATTGACTCACCCTCGTACCATAATTAACCTTCAGAATGAGCACATTGCATTCTGTCGGCATTTTTGGACAAACACCAAAAACAAAACAGTACCATGTTATTTGGTGTTATTATACTTTTCGGCTAAAATTCTATTTTAACATGTTTACATGATATATTTTCATTTAATTCGATTAAACGATCAACTAAAGAGTTTAATAATACCCGAAAAATACCGCATACGCTCATTATTTTGACATAGTTTGAAATGTACGAACCGTCATAGGAACGGATATAATGGCCGAATATATTTCTCAACTTCTTTTTGAATGTTTGAGAAAAACTCAACAAGCTATGGAAACAATCGTATACGTTTAGAAAACGTGGTTTGTTCTCAACCAACTGCGCTATGTTTTTTGTTGCAAAGCGCCGTAAGACTTCAAAACGAATGCTTTTTCTTACCTGTCGTGGTGTAAATGCTTCGAAAAATACCATTTATGATGCGTTACGACCGTCCGGCTGGCGTATTCGTTTAACAGGGTGATACTCGCCTTGAAATGAAATGTATGTATGCATGTCGAAATTATGTATGTTTTTTTTTTTTTTTTGTTTTGTTTTTTTGTTTTTGTTTTTTTTTTCAAATCAGTGACTGTAATGCGGACATCGCAGATAAGTGTATTTTTCCTTTTCTTATATTTTACTCTGGCTCATTTTTCAAGAGAGCTTAGCTCCTTTTTCATCTCAATGGTAAGATTTAGAAAACAAATCTAGCTATCTGTGACATTACGCCTAATTAATAAATCCGAGTGACTTAGTTTTGGCAGAATGACTGTGCGTCGGGCTAAGAAATGACAAAAAAGATAAAAGGATGACAGTGAGTCTTTTACAGGTGATAGGTTAAAATCTGCCTCGAAAGTGAGGGGAGATTAAAACCAAATGTCTAGGATTGGTCATCACATAAAAAAGTGGGGTGAGGAATGGGGACAGGTCAGAACTTCTAAAAACAAAATAATAAAAACAACAACAAACAAACAAACAAAAAAAAAAAAAAAAAACAAAACAAAAAAAAAAAAAAAAAAAAACAAACAAAAAAAACAAACACGTTTATAGTTTGGGATACTGAAGCCCTCCTACTGCGGTCTTAAAAAGAATCAAGATCTTGGCTACAACATATTCCACTCCACTGGACAATGGCCAGAGGAAAGAAAGAATGTTTGTAGGGATCCTTTCCAGTATGGCTCTTTCGTAAGGTCGTTGAGTTATACCTGGAATGCCTATAAGTGGGCTGTACATAATCGGGTAGGGGTACAGCCACAATGCCATAAACAAAATTTGTAAACAAAAAACAAAAACAAAAACAAAAAAAAAAAAAATAAAAAAAATAAAAAAAATAACGGACCACTGATCGTCTCTCTTCAAGGGTTTGCCAGTCCAACTAGTGCAGAAATGAAGAGACACTAAGTGTCCTGTTCCAACCGTTCGTGGCCCACCGGGGTGCTCTTCTTTGGACCATCTCTATTCTATGGTTCTGTTCCTTAGTATGGGGGTCCCACACTGCTAAGGCGTACTAAAGCTAAGGACGAACAGGGGTCTTGTATGTCATTTCTCGGATGTTGGGGAGCTTGGTCTTAACATCACGCCTAATAAAAACCTGAGTGATTTATTTGCACTGGCTGCTATCCTGTTCACGTACGTGTTCCAGTTTAGGTTGCTGGAGATATCCACCCCAAGTACCTGACACTGCTTACAACCTCCAGATCTAACCATGAAGTATATATTGTGTATCAAGTGGGGTCCTTGATGAAGCAACCCTGATAACCTGGCAGTTGGAGGGGTAACACTCCATATCCCATTTATTTTTCCAAGCCTGCAGTCTGTCAAGTCCCACTGTAAAATTTCACTGTCACCCTTATCGTCGAGCGTTAAGTATATTGCAGTACGTGTCATCAGGAAAGTGTCCTTAGGAATATCTTGATGTAGACCAGAATAAATATCGGGCCCAGCACCTGAGCCCTGAGGTTACTGATACCGATCCGATTCCTTGCCCTCAACAACAACCTTCTGCCAACGATTACTTAGGAGAGGCTGACTCCAGTGCAGCGTGTTTTTTCCTAATTCCGTAAGTGTAATGTCAGGAGGAGCTTTGAATGATTGACTTGTCAAAGGCTTCAAAAAAATCCAGTAAGATTTATTTGCTTTCCTTGGCTTGACTTGCTTGACTTCGATAAGTGAAACTAGCTGAGCATCACAGGAGCGCCTCTCCTGCAAGTCGTACATAAGTCTGCTGCAAGTCGTACATAAGTCCATTCAAGTCAATGTGCTTCACAATATTTGAGGCAATGGTGTATTCAATCACCTTACATATGATACATGTATGGGAAATAGGCCGATAATTTGAAGTAGCCGATTTTCACCCTTTTTGAATACAGGTTAGTAATTTGCTGAGTTCCACGTGAAAATCAGGCTGACATTATTGAGCCTTTCAATTCAACTTCAAGATACCTTGATGATTTATTAAATATTGACAATATTTACTTTGACCAAATGGTGGACCGCATATACCCTACAGAACTCCAATGAAAGAGAATCAATTCTTCCGATACCGAGGCACCTTTTTTGCATTTGAATCTATGTATATCTAATGGTACAGTTTCCACCAAAATTTATGATAAATGGGACGATTTTGATTTTGATATAGTCAATTTCCCTTTTCTGATCTTAGTGACTTTAACTACCGTAATAAAGCCCTTACTGCCAAACTTCTTAGGCAGGGCTATCGTTATTTTAAACTTCGTAAGGCGTTTTCGAAATATTATCGCAGACACAGTGCCTTGGTAGAAAAATATAGCGTCAGTCTGAAAACACTTCTGCAACAAGGTATATAAGAACCCGAATTTTACGGTTACTTAGTGTACAGATTTAGAAAAATTGTAGAAAAATCTAATTTTTCGGAGCAATTCAGAAAACTTATTAATCGTTATAAAAGAATTGGCTATAGCCTGGATATTATGCGGCAGACTGCATGCCTAGTTGTCAACCCAATCATTGTTGTTGGCTATGCTTCACTCTTTAATTGCACGACGACGGTTCGGGCCTCAGACTCAATGACGGCCTCTTCGTAAAACATTAACCGTTTCTAGGCAAGAAGCCTATATATATATATATATATATATATATATATATATATATATATATATATATAGAGAGAGAGAGAGAGAGAGAGAGAGAGAGAGTTTGCCAGCGCTGCTACATGTAGCATAACGGATACTGGACAACTCGGCTCCTAGCAAATTCGGCCCCTAACAAAGTCGGCCCCAAACCAACTCGGCCCCCACAAACTCAGCCTCTAACAAACTCGGCCCCTTATCAACTCGGCCCCTGATATGATTAATGATCATTTGTCATGTTTAACATGATCACGTTATGAGTATATATTATTTAAATATGATACATGTATCTACAGCTATTCTCTTCAGTGTTATAATGTTTCTATTATCTTCAGTGTTATAATGTTATTTTGAGTTAGATATTATACGAGTTATTGGGTCATCAAAGACTCTTAATAGATTGCACTGAATTACAGGCTGATCTGAGTCTTTGCTTGGCGCTTATTTAATTTATTATCATCTGATTTTTTTTTTTTTTTTTATTATCATTCTTTTCATTTTCACAACCACATTTTCATTGTATAGAGATACGCAGTCGCTTAATTGTGTCTTTGCAGGCTCAGATGTATGTATTTTGTAATATATTGGCATATGTTGTTCTTTCTGATTTTTGTTTCAACTTTAACCTTTCCTCCCTATTTCATGACTCTCCCTTTCCGCTACACCTGAACTATTATTTATGACTGATTTCTGACCTTTATGACAAGTTTGACTTCGTAGTTCTTCAGGAAGTACATCTGCCTTATTTGTGTGTACTATACATTCTGTCAGAATCTCTGGGCTCCGCATATATGTTTTTTTTTTCTGTGGGGAAGTTTTGGCAGTAAGTAGAGTAGACATATCGTCAGGGGTACTAGGAATGAAAAAGGCAGAGTTTGTCATAGAGGATGGCAGTTCGATCTTTGATTTTGTTACAGAAACAATTAGTATATTTTAGAGCTTTACCATCCTAAATTGGCTTTCCTGTTATTAAAACTATTTACTTTGGATTTAGAGAAATAAGAACTGAGAAAATTTGATAAATAGAGAAATTCAAAGATGACTTGTGTTTGACTTAAAATTATTATTAAAGCTAAACCTCTCGTAAATTACTCAAGCTAAAAAGGACTTAGCAGTGAAGAAAGCTATTATTATTATTTCCTTAAAACGTGCATGATTTGTTCTTTTCTTACTTGTGCTGCATTGTCATGAAACATGTGCCCCTCCCACCGCCCCCCCTCACCCCCACCCCCACCTTTTTTTTTTTTTTTTTTTTTTTTTTTTTTTGCATGTGATACATTGTCATAACACATGTTCATTATTTGTTTTTGAAACGTGCATTATTTTAGCCAGCACATTAAAGTAAACTAAGGAGGAAAAAGTGTACCCGATGCAGGACTCGAACCCATGACCGCCCTGCTTGCAAGTCAGGTGCTCTTCCAACTAAGCTAACCGGGCCGACAGTCCCAACAATCACCACACTCCTTCCCCTCTTAAGTGCAAGGTATCAACTGAACATACTTTCAGTTTCTAGCCTTTCCCCACACTCACCATTTTACCTCGTCGTCATTAAAGTTAACTAAGGAGGAAAAAGTGTGCCCGATGTGGGACCCCTGCTTGCAAGTCAGGTGCTCTTCCAAATGAGCTAACCGGGCCGACAGTCCCACCAGTCACCACAACATCATGGGATAATGGTACTTATCGCATATGCGAACAGCGCATCCGCGCAGTTTCACCAGAGCCTTCGCACATATATAGTATGGAGCTAGACGAAGGTTCAGACCAAGAATCAGATAACTAACTCCACTAGATGACTTCAGCATGCGCATTTGAAGAATGACTTTACTGAGGGAGAAAAGTACCATTATCTATTGTCACCGCTCTTTTGTTCTTACATGTGCTGCATTGTTGGAATAAAGTCATGGTTATTATATTGTTGCTTCCTTTTATAATAAATCCATTATTCAAGGCACGGTTTGTTTTCTCTTTATACCATTATGGTAAACACAAAGAAAACATAAAATAGATGTGTTTATCCGGAAATCTGAACGATCTCTTTGCTCAATGAATAATCTGTAATACTACCCCACAGCCTCTGCCAATCTACATATCATCTCTTTACAAGTCTATGATATGAACATCCATGTAAATCCCACTTTATATTGGGAAAGGTGAGGTCTATAGCGTGGTAAACGACTTTCTTATTTCTGCTCTTAAACATATATTGTGGGTACTTGTTAGGAGCAATCTTGATCAAATGATCTTATCTGAAAATCGCCATTTTTACAGCTACAAAAAAAAACAAAAAAAAAAAAACAAACAAAAAAAAACAAACAAAAAAAAAAACAAACAAAAAAACAACAACAAACAAACACACACACACACACATTGCAGTTAACAGGCGCGTTATCGTAATGTACATTATTATTATTATTATTATGCGAATGAAACATGGCAACAAATATGTTCACCAATTGCCGTCCGTAGATCACCGTATTAGACTATGCCTCGGACCCATCAATAAGTTATTGATGGGTCCGAGACTATGCGCAGACCTATCTGCAAGCTAAATGAGCCATCCATTCCAGCTCCGCCCCACTATAGTCCTCAGTCAATGAACAGATTGAAGGACACTGTCTCACCTATAGAAATAATATGCCTATTATGTAGATTGTTGATCTAAAAATGAAGTTTCCTTTTATAGTTTACAGTTGATAGGACCGTTTGGATAAATTCATTGGAGACAAGCAATTCACAGTATATCCGGAAAATTCATGGGTATCCAACCGAGAGGGGGATATATAAGTTGAATCAGCTTGCGTCCCCTACCAGCTAAAGTAAAGTAAAGTAAAGATAACAGACATTTTGGATTATGGCCATGGCCATGGGGACAGAGTCGAATGGAAAACAGGCAAAACATTTTGTGTTTAAGTACAGTGCAAGTATCTATCAAATGAAACAATATTTAACGGGCCGAGTTGGTCGGGACCAAGTACGTAGGGGTCGAGTTGGTTAGGGACCGAGTTTGCCAGGGGCCGAGTTTGTTAGGGGCCGAGTTTGTTAGGGGCTGAGATGTCCCGGAATCAGCATAACTACCCATAGTTAAGGTCCTATACAGTAGGATATTTCAAAATCTCGTGGTGCTGCGCGAGATTGCGAAATGGAAACTTCCGGTCAAAGTTGGACTCCTTCGAAGTGAAAATAATAATAAACCAAAAAATCGGTCATTCCCGATTGTTTATTGTGCAGATAATGTAATGAAGTAAGTACATCATACTATTATTTATAAGTGAACATGGTTGTGATACAAAATAATGAGTAAATTTCGGTTTGTACCGCAAACTTTAGAAAGAAATATCTGGTTGTAAAACAGGTGGCTGAAATTTCAGTCTGAAACACAGAGCACATGAAGAAAATTTATAATTGATGTTTTATATACATTGTTTACCAAATATAGTATACTTATATGTGTGCACTTGCCAATAGCAATGTTCCAGAAATTCACGTTCATTTAGATATACATCATGGGCCGTTCATGGACCACTGGCTTTTGAATAAACAGATGATCAGCAATATGTATCATATATAATAGTCCAGATCTCCACCCACTCAATTATCAATATAGACATGGTGGATAACCTTACTTAGACATGGGTTGTTACTTTGCTGTTTCCTAGTCCTGAAACACTTTTTGCCGAGACATAACTTTGCCGTTTTGTAGAAGTAATGTCAACCAAAAATATGCCGGTACGAGGAATCGTGTCACCTCCGGACGCAAGAGAAAATCAATCAGCTTCGTCGTTTATAGTCTGATTGGCCGCTATTTGAAGCCGAAGAGAAAAGGACGAATCATCAATATCACGAAGAAGAAAATCAGATTAAAATCAGTGCTTGCACTAACTGTCAAAATCAGGAAGTCCCAGGACTTCCTAGCTCCAATTATCTGGAAGTCCTGGTGATCAAATTTTTTCACTCAATTTCAGAAATTCACCCTCAGTATTCTTAAATTCTCATTTATAGAGTAAAACTACCATTGTGCACATAAATTCATTCTAAAGCTGGGAGTCCCAGACTTCCTGGCATTGTTTTTTTGGAACCAGGGCAATTTTTGGGAGTCTCTGACAGAGACTCCCAGACTTCCCTTAATGCAAGCATTGTTAAAATAATTGTAAAAGCTTTATTGGAACATTTCATGAATTAAACTCTGTCTTAAATGGAACATTCTCACAATATAATCCAATGGTGGAAAATTCTCACGATATGATCCAATGGTACGGTATAAAATTAATGTGATATTAAGATCCTCCCATGTAAAGGAGTTTCATACCAGCAATGATTCGTTTATAAAGATTATGATTTGGAGAGTTTCGCATCAAGAGGTTTCACTCAATTACGAAATTGTCTTAGGTAGTGGTGTACCGATGATCGGGTGGTCTTAGGTAGTGGTGTACTGATGATCGGGTGGTATCGATAAGCGACGTGCTGGAAGCTCCCGATAATCGATTGAACTTTCTCACAATCGATCGTTGGCAAACTGACTGACGCTGCATGTTTTCAATTTACCACTTGGGGTAAAACAAACAGTTACCTGTTGATGTACTCAGAGACTATACTTGAGTATTCACGGAAGTGTTTTCACAGTGTATGATGACATCTGTCTCTGATTACACAACTCATTGACCATAAAGATTTGTGACAATAAGCTGCCGCTTTTGATTTGCAAAACTACGCAGTAGAAGGCGGGACAGAGCAAGTTTCTTTTATTGGCTAGTGTGTAGTTATGACGTGTCATTCAGATTCACCAAGCCTGCCGACTGGTTCACGGTTGATTTGATGTAAATTGATCTAACAGAATCATTTTGTAAAATTGATGGTGGAAATAATGTGTAAACTGTTAAGATCAAATGTATTGATAGTTCATGTTCCCTAAAATTAAGCTACCTGGTTCTATGACTCGTACAAATGTCCGTTTTGATGTATTTTTTGCTGCTAAAAATTTCTGAATGGAACAAATTCTTCAAAGTTTATTAATTAAAAGTGTCATAGCAAAACAGTTTCAGCCCTTCAGACTAGTGTATATGTTTTTTTTGTTTTTTTTTCACCCAGTTTTTCATTTAAAATCAATAAAGCAACGCTGAAATTTACCGATTGCACACACTAGTACCTGACACTGGACTAGTAGTCGGATATTTTAATTCTTCCTGAACCATACAGGTGGGTTGAAACTTATACAATGTCTTAAACAGCATTATAAAGCATCATAGATATGTTTTCTCTCTATGTTAAGTTTTTAGCTCGCCTGTACGAGCTCATTGTAGTCACCCCGGTCGTTTGCGTTCCCGTTCCCGTCACACTGCGTTAAAGTTTTTCAAATGCTTATATCTCAACAGTCACTCCTCACAGAGGCATCAAATTTGGAACTTAGGTACCTTTGAGGGTCTTCTGAGATTCCAAGAGAATAAACCCCTGGGTTCATGCCCCTGGGTGGGGCTAGGGGTCAGAATCTAGGACACCTTTGTAATACTGTGTTAAAGTTTTTCAAATTCTTATATCTTGACTTTCACTCCTCATAGAGCATTCATATTTAGAATTTGGGTAC
Organism: Anodontia alba; assembly: GCA_964016985.1. Taxonomy (NCBI): domain Eukaryota; kingdom Metazoa; phylum Mollusca; class Bivalvia; order Lucinida; family Lucinidae; genus Anodontia; species Anodontia alba. The sequence goes on along the minus strand of OZ024830.1, from coordinate 64,663,360 downwards.
AGTACAGCTTTCACGATGGTTATATCGTTCGCTCTAATGCGCGATCGCGGAAAAGATTAAATCCCACGCTATTCCCGCGCTTATCCCACGCTAAACCCGCGCTAAACCCACGCTAAATCCGCGCTGGGATATCATGCAGCGTGAAAACGATCACGCTCGCGCTAGCTTCCACTCTTATCCAGGCTCACCTTATGCAGTCTCAGGTAAAAATGCTCGAGTTATCTGAACGTAAAATTTTGAATATAAAAAAAGTATGTGCAAATTTCTCCTAACATACATGTACAACAAAATAGAATAATGATTTATAATTGACTTATTATGTTTAGTCAGAACATAAATAAACTACAAAGTAATGTGTTTTAGTTGTAATTTTATTCTTCCCAAAGCGAAGCCCCAAAACAATCTGCACAATCTGGTCAGGGTCTTCGTTGTTCACCTTACGTATTCTACACGGTCCATAGAAGAATCTTAGCAGAATGTACAGATGCCGACAATCACGTTTTCCCATAAACCTGACAAATTCTATATTCAGGCTGGCTCATTTTTCCCGTGTCACTTTAGCAGCGGAAATGTCCCTTTTCAAATCATCTTATTGTTTGTTTACCAATTTATCATGCTTCTCTTCCTAAGTCGGAAATTCCCGCCTTTCACCCATTATTTTCAAGGTTAGCACGTGCTGCTGCTGCCAAGAAAACTGCTTGAACCTCTGGAGCGCTGCAGAAAATTTTAGAGCAGATGCCGATCTGTTTTCAGTATTTTACAGCAAGAAGGCTGAACTTTTCATGTGAATCGTCTGCCCAGCAAACGGTCCATATGTAATGTCACGCCTTATTTGCCCCATTATTTGCACTGGAAAATAAAGAAAAAAATATGAAAATGCCGTCTGCTGAATGTGCTGAGCGCTTCAAGTATTAAGGGAGGCCTTAAGGAGTATGGATACATTTCATTTGTCATGGGAGGCAGAAACGGACAGGCTGAAAGGTATCTACACTTCTCGAATCGAGGCCTCGGCGGTATCTCATGATGACTGGACCAGGGTTAGGGCTGTCCATTTAAATCACCACTTAATGATGCTGGTGATTTGATGTCTTATGTCTCTTTCAACATAAATTATTTAAGTCATACCGAGATTATAGAACGCGGCATCTGATCAGGGTCTTCACTATTTGCAAAAAAACAACAACAAAAAAAAAACAAAACAGTTTAGCCATTATTCTCTAGCAATACCTAAATCTAATAGCCGGATACACCTAAAATGGGTGGACTCTCTCTCTATCTCTATCTCTCTCTCTCTCGCAAATATGATATGCCTCCTTTCGGACTATAAGTTGTTAGCACTGACTTTATTGGAAAGAATGTTATCGCACCGGCGGGAATAGAACGCGAGACCTGATCGCGGATTTGATTCTTGATCCCTACAGATTGTGCGGTTTATTAGTAAACACACATGTATTTGCTATGGTCATTCGCTCTGTCTGCTGCTTCAAGATTGGCAGTTACAAGTTTCTGATGGAAGGGTGTTCAGTGATCTGGTTAACCGCTAATGTAATAAGCCTGCCCCCTCTTCATCCCATTTCGGATGGGCCCCGACTCGTAAAGCAATTGCAGTTAGCTCCCGCTCCCTTTAGTCAATTGCAGTTAGCTCCCTTAAAACAGTAAAACCTGCAGTGTGAGGACTTTGCCCAGCATTTATCACGGTACAAATAAATATTATGTTATGTTATTTGCTTCCAGTATATACATTTAAAACATTATATTTAAAGGCTTACAGAGTATTCTTCAGAACTTTCGTTCTCATGTAAAGTGTTCTGTTTTTGTGACTTCAGCATCCGATATGCAAAACCAAGACCTCAATTTATTTAACGAATAAAACAGACGCACATATAAATCTAGCATCGGCGGGGAAGCGTCTTCAGAATGATATATATTATATACCCTTGCGCACATTCTAGGCAGAGTCTTCCTGGGTAGAAACCAATGCTAAGTTATGAAGATAAGGTGTCTTGCTCAAGGACACAACACTTGGTGCTCCCGGGTATCGAACACGAAATTTCTGGATTACCACTCAGGGCTAATTCAATAGACGACAAATAAACGGTTATTTTTTTTTATTTCCCAGAAAACAGCAGATTTGACATTTCATGCAATAGAAAACAGGATTTGACATTTCATGCAATGGAGACAATTTGCATGAAATGTCAAATTGAAGAATGAGAAAAACATTTCAAAATGCCTGTTGAAAATTTTACTCAGAGTGCTGCGTAAAGGTTTGCACAAACACTACGCACGCGAGTGTGTGTATGGCAAAACCAACAATAAAATTTGTATGAAGAGTCAGGTCAGCATGCACACTCTGAACCTGCACATCAGTAGTCTGATCAGAGCCTTCGCTAATCAGATGTACCTCTTGTAATCTCTGGATGTAACAAAACGTCTTGTGCGACAAGCGAATACTCGGGTGAGTCTGCGCAACTGCACATTCTGATCAGAGCATTCGCTGATCGTATTAACCTTCGATAGCCGGACTGTCCAAAGCGGGATCAACAGTGCGACTGCAATAGCACATTCTGATCAGACCTTGGGGTGGGGGAGGGGGTGGTAACTTTGGAGTAATTTTGGTACGGGTGTGCAAGCCAATTTTTCAAAACCTACCCTTTTCATATACCCGCCTTTGAAAAAAAATGGACCCATTCATATACTTGATCATCTAAAATGTTGACCTATTCTTTGATTTTTTTGTACCCACTTTTTTGCTGGTTGTTACACAAATATCACAGTCAATTCATGTAATACCAAGAGGATAAGCAGCCTCGAAAAATCTCTGAGCGAAAAACATGTGCATATACCAGGATGTCAGAAAAATGGGCCCTTTCACATAGGAAACCAGAAAAATCGGGCCATTCATATACTTTTTGTTGAAAAAAGGGGGCCAATCATATACCTGGCAGTGCTGAAAAAGGGGGCTATTCGGCACGCACATCCGTACTATGCCATATATAGGACCCCCGCCCCCGAGGATCAGACCCTTCGATGATCATACAGTATGCACCGTCTGTGGACTCAGGGCTATCTAAGAAGCTTGCTTTATATAGTGGGTAGCTGTTAATCATTTCAGCAGAAACTGACAACTGCCCTTCTTTTCTTTCATATATGTTGATGAGTGAGCCTACTTTTGGAGTCATGGCCCTTTCAACATCGAGAATATCATAGTGATTTCTGTAATATATTTGTGTTCGCTCTGTAACTTGAAAACAATTCAAGATATTTTCTTGAAACTTTATTAATTTATTAACAGAGTTATGACACTTGCTTGATGTTAGTATAGTGGCGGGGCATGGTGCAATATCTGCGACCCATTTATAAAATATTTAACAGTATGATATATTAGGAAAGGGTGCCTCGGAGTCAGTGGTGTAGTGGTAAAGCTGCTCGCCTTGTAACCCATGCAGGGGTCATGAGTTCGATCCCAGGCTTCTTCAGTCTTTCATATGAGACTTTAAACCAAGGCCCCCATCTCTCCATGACCTAACTGTTAGTTGGACGTAAAACACTCACTCACTCATCTGAATTGTCATTAGCTTGAAGGTGAAAGACACCTTCTGAAGACACCAATATTGGCTTTAATTAAGAAAAGCATACACTCGGAGAATGATCTTGAAAAGCCCAGAGGCCAAAGAAGCTCATACAAACAACGAAGACTGATTCGCAGGTTGATCTTAGTATTCACTGGTCGCACAGGTCTCATCGTCCTAAAAGTGTTTTCCAAATTGTCATGATTCCTGTTCCCCCAAATTAGTTTCATTCCCTTGTTCTCTGCGGCATCCAGTTTGGGTCTGCACTGTTTGCATAGGCCTATCTGTTCCAATACTTAGGTTCTTTATATTTTTAATACGTCCAGTTTTGTGTACATTTCTGACGGGAAAAGGCTCTATAAATGAAGTTGTGTTTTTCTCCCGAAGCGGTTTCCCGCCACGATTTCACGTGACGTTACCGCTGCGAGCACGTGGTTTCTTCATGCGGGGCAAGGGAAAGAATGTTGCTTTGTGACTTGCATTTTCTGTGTATTTTAATAATCCTAATGTTCTCAATATATAGATGATGTAAAAGAATAACTGCCAATATTTATTTATACCCTGGTAAATCCGGGGTAAGGCCCTCACTCTGGGTTTTACTGTTAAAGGGAGCTAATTGCATATGCCTTGATAATGAACTTTACGAGTCGAACACAGCATTTTTTTTTATGAATCAGGGGCGGATCCAGGATGATTTCTGAAAGGGGTTCGATTTGATCTAATTTCCGTACTTACTCTACGTATTCGGACAGACATGCCTGAGCAAACAGTGTAGACCCAGATCAGACGCCACAGAACGCATTTAAACCTTCACTGAAACAGTGATGTATTTAACCAGAGATTTGTAATCTCTTCAAGAACTGAAGTTTACATGTACATGCCTGTTTGTCACCACAACCGGCAAAATCTGACCGCCCTTGCATCGGAAGATGATCTGAGTCTTCACTGGTCGCACGTCTTATGTCCTAAAAGTGTTTCCAAATTTCCGTGTTCCCTGTTCGCCCTCACTAGTTCCATTCCCCTTTTCTCTGCGGCGTCTGATCTGTGTCTACACTTTGCATAGGCCTTTCTGTCCCAATACTTAGGTTCTACTTTTTATACATGCCAGTTTCATATGCAGTTCTGACGAAAAAAATTCTCTATAATTTAACGCACATAAGTGTGTTTTTCTCTTAGCGGTGTCCGCCTCGATTTCTCGAGACGTTACCGTTACGAGCACGCGGTTTCTTCATGCGGGGCAAGGGAATGTGACTGTTGCATCTTCCGGGTATCTCCACTTGTATTTTTGTAATCTATACTGGAAATGCGAACGTCCCAGAATTGTGTGTCGTCGTCTGGTGGCGTATCATTGCAACTTTGGTAAATATTTTAAGAGAACAAGGGAATGAACCTAATTTTTGGGGACACGGAGTGCGGCGATTCGGTACAATGAGACTTTTGCGACTAGTGCAGACTCAGATCAACTTACGCATCCGCATGAGAATGGGCGATATAACCTCCACGCTGACTGTACTATATGATGGAAAAACAAATAAATAAAAATCGGCCAGGTATTTCGTCAAATTACACCAAGGAACTCTGGTTAACGTCGGGCTGTACATGCTGGTGGCATATGCAATAACTCATCTAAACCGCTAAAAAAAAAAAAAAGAAACATTTTATTGCCAGATTGTGAAATACTTCCCCGACTGGGCATTAATTAAGTTGAAGGGGAATCTCAATTTCCCGACGGACAATTTGTATTTGTCGCGTAGGCATTGAGATCACAAATAAGCGAAATGATATAAAACAAGGAAGACTCAGCTCAGGTTGCGCGTCCACACATACATGTAGATAATGTGCAATTTTATTTATTGTGCTGTGGTTTTCTGTCAACAGAATGAGAACTTCTGGATCAAAATCTACTGCAAAAGTACCGTGATAGAAATATTTTACTACTGTTGTTAATCCTTTCCACGCTTGTCACGCTCGTGCCAGTAATACGTTTCGCGCTACGATTACGTAACCTCGCGTTCCATTCTTCACGCTTTGCGCAAAACCCACGCTAAACCCACGCTCATCCCACGCTTGTTTCGTGCTAACGAGCAAAATTTTTTATCGTGGAGCGCGAACGATATAACCTTCGCGAAACTTGTACTGTACCTGGAGGAGTCTTCTGAGATTCCAAAAGAACATACCCCTGGGTTCATACCTCAGGGTGGGCCTTAGAGTGGGGCTAGGGGTCAAAATCTAGGACACATTTGTAAAATCTTATATGCCTACAGGTTATAGACACAACTGGTTATACATCAGCTAACTATGTGACATCGGTTTAAGTGTAAGAGAGTGAAGGTCATGGTGACCTACCATGGTCACCTAGATTTCACGGTCCAGTGATTTTGCCTTATATCTTGAATACTATTTGTTGGATAAATGTCACACCTGGGATATTACTTCCATGTGACCCAATGAATGACCACTTACTATATCTAGGTCATTGTGACCTATATTTCATGGTTCAGTGATTTTGCCTTATATCTTGAATACTATTTGTTGGCTAAATGTCACACCTGGGATATTAGTTCCTTGTGACCCGATTATTGACGTCAAAATATATCTCTGTTGGTGTGACCTATATTTCATGGTTCAGTGATTTTGCCTTATATCTTGAATACTATTTGTTGGATTAATGTCACACCTGGGATATTAGTTCCATGTGACCCAATGAATGACCACTTACTATATCTAGGTCATTGTGACCTATATTTCATGCTTCAGTGATTTTGCCTTTTATTTTTTATCGCACCTGCTTGTAGCAGGGTGCGATATAGGCGTCAGATTTTCCGTCCGTCCGTCCGTCAGTCCGTCCGTCCGTCCGTCTGTCAACATTTATGTCGACATTCGACATTTATGTCAAAGTTAGTATTCTAATCAACTTCAAGACTAAACAACCATCAAACTTTGCATGAAACATCTCCCTGACCTCCTGACTTTGCGACATAGGCGTCCGCTTTTCCGTATGTCTGTCCATTCGTCCGTCCGTCTGTCAACATTTATGTCGAAGTTCGACATTTATGTCAAAGTTAGTATTTTAATCAACTACAAGACTAAACAACCATCAAACCTTGCATGAAACATCTCCCTGACCTCCTGACTTTGCGACATAGGTGCCCACTTTTCCATTTGTCTGTCTGTTCATCCGTCCGTCTGTCCGTCTGTTAACAGTTCTGTTATGTCGAAGTTCGACATTTATGTCAAAGTTAGTATTCTAATCAACTACAAAACTAAACAACCATCAAACCTTGTATGAAACATCTCCCTGACCTCCCGACTTTGCGACATGGGTGCCCGCTTTTCCATTCGTCTGTCCATTCATCCGTCCGTCTGTCTGTTAACAGTTCTGTTATGTCGAAGTTCGACATTTACGTCGAAGTTAGTATTCTAATCAACTACAATTCTACAACAACCATCATACCTTGCATGACACATCTCCCTGACCTCCTGACTTGGCAGGTATGTTGACCCAGTGACCTTGACCTATATTTTGCGCTCCATTGACTTTGACACAATTTGCGTTGACGTTCCAGATCTTCTCAACTATAAGGCGTACAACTACCAAACCTTGCATAATGCTTCTCCTAGATGTACTGACCTGGCAGGTACCTTGACCCGGTGACCTTGACCTATATTTTGCGCTCCAGTGACTTTGACATATTTTGCGTCGACGTTCGATATCTCCTCGACTATAAGGCCTACAACCATCAAACCTTGCAAAGTGCTTCTTCTCAATGTACTGACTTGGCAGATACCTTGACCTGGTGACCTTGACCTATATTTTGGCTGCAGTGACTTTGACATAATTTACGTCAATGTTCCAGATCTCCTCAAGTGTAAGACCTCTAGCCACCAAACCTTGCATAGTGCTTCTCCTAGATGTACTGACTCGGCAGGTATCTTGACCCAGTGACCTTGACCTATTTTTTGCGGTCCAGTGCCTTTTACACATTTTACGTCAACGTTCAATATCTCCTCAACTGTAAGGCCTACAACCATCAAACCTTGCATAGTGCTTCTCCTCAATGTACGGACTCAGCAGGTACCTTCACTGGTTGACCTTGACCTATATTTCGCGCTCCATTGACTTTTACATCTTTTAAGTCACCCTTTCATATGTCATCAACTGTAAGGCCTTCAACCACCAAACCTTATATAGCACTTCTTCTCGATGTACTGACTCAGCATGTACCTAGACCTGGTGACCTTGACCTATATTGTGCACTCCAGTGACTTCGACACATTTTATGTTGATGTTCGGTATCTCCTCAAATATAAGGCCTACAACCACTAAACCTTGCATAGTGCTTCACCTCATTGCACTTTTTCAACCCAGTTTTCCAAGTAAGCACTGCTAAGAATGAAATAAACTTATTTAATAACCACGTTCTGATTGTGGCTCCTGTGACTTTTGCCCCAGCAGGTGCGATGACGCCTTCCACGGAATTCTTGTATTACTATTTCATGGAGAATTGTCATACCTGGATTATTATATCTATGTGACAAAATGATTTACATACAAATACATCTAGGTCAGTGTGACCTATATTATATGGCTTAATGATAAAAATGTTACAATATAAAATGTACCCAGCAGGCGAGCTACGCTGTCTTACGACAGCTCTTGTTTATTATTATTATTTGAATCTGCAAAAAAAAAAAAAATATTAATAACATGCTTAACAAATGCCCATCTAAAATATTTTCCTCTGCAAAAATTTGCTGCGCATTCAGTGTCGCCATCTGTTCTGTTAATTGGTAGATTTCCTCCGCTGACATCTTTCTTGTTGTTGACACAATCCAAGCGGAAAATTTTGACCAATCAAAAAACACCTTATAAACCTGTGTTTGGTTTGATTGTTTGCAGGGTGGCCGAGATCCTGCACCAGACTGTGAACGAAGAAAACAATCGATTTTCTCTCGCATCCGGAGGTGACGCGATTCCTCGTACCGGCATATTTTTGGTTGGCATTAGTTCTACAAAATGGCAAAGTGATGCCTCGGCAAAAAGTGTTTCAGGACTAGGAAACAGCAAAGTAACAACCCATGTCTAAGTAAGGTTATCCACCATATCTATATTGATAACTGAGTGGGTGGGGATCTGGACTATTATATGATATATATTGCTGATCAACAGCCAGTGATGGAGACCAATTTTTTGCTGCTATACAGGCTGGGCCCCAGCATTTAGTGTTTACTCCGAAAAAGTATATAGTATTCCCAGAACCACCATGAAGTCATGAATATCGGCACCTACTGAAGAAGCCGAAGTGATCCAAATACTTGACTACAGTCTTCAGATACAGATCATTAGTAACCATTACTGGTAATGGGTCCTTGCCAAATAAATCTTATCCTCGATAAAAATCGTGATTTACTGTTCGTTTCTGAGTTGTTTACATTGAAATTATCATTTTCTTTTCTCTAAATTATCACTGAGAGTATCATTGATTGTATTATTATTGATATATTACCTACTTTTCTAGCGCCTGACAAGGTGTTTGCTAGGAAATATTCCACCATTTTAATGTCTGATAACAACACCCCAGGAACAACACAAAGGCAAAATAATTGGAACATAAATTTCCCTTAAAGGTAAATGTATATAGAAATAAAACAATTTTGTGTTATTATGAATACTAAATGTGTTTTTTATTTTACACTTGTCAACCTTGTAGACCATATAAGTTTACATTGGCCCTGGGCATTGATTACCCTACTGAGGGTACTGTCGGAGTCCGAATGATGAAGTGCAAAATGACACCTGCTCACCAGGGCCTGTGATTGGCTGATCCTTTGCCTAGTCTGGGCGGTTGAAAAACAAATCTAAATGAGCATGCATCCCTCAGTTTCATAATCTACCACTTTACTAGATTTTTTGGGAAACCAAAATAAATGTATGTAGTTAGCTCAAATTCTTTTATTGAAATACTTCTACTTTACCAGTCTTAGTTCAATGCCTGTGTTGAAATAAAAATGTTGAGCCAATCATCATTCCTCCGAAGATACTAAACTAAATACACGGACTGGTGTTGAACTTAACAACTTTAGTAGATCAACATTCCTTCAAAGATACCAAATTCAGCCGACACACCTACCAAACTATGCACATCGACTGGTGTTGAACTTAAGCCGATCACTATTCCTCTCAAGATACCAAAGTCAGCCAAAATAAACACACTGGCTGGTGTTGAATTTAACACATTTAACTGCATTTCTCAAAAAGTACCTAATTCAGCCGACACACCTACCAGACTAAACACACCGGCTGGTGTTGAACAAAACAATTTCAGCACATAACCATTCCTACAAAGATAATAAACTCATCCGACATACCTACTAAACTAAACACTCCAACCGGTATTGAAATTGGCTACTTAAGCAGACCATCAACCTCCCCACATTACCAAACTCAACTGACACACATCCCAAACCAAACACATTGACTGGTGTTGAACTTAACAACTTTTGCCAATCAACATTCCTCTCAAGATACCAAAAATCAGTCGACAAACCTACAAAACAACACACACAAACAGTGTTGAACTTAGCGGCTTTAGCAGATCAGCATTCCTCCCAAGAAATCTATGCACATTCCCCACCCCCCCCCCCCCCCCCCCCCCCCCCCAAAACACACACACACACAAGATACCAAATTCAGCTGAATTGCCTACCAAATAAACAAATAAATACAGCGACCGATGTTGAATTTGACAACTTCAGTGATTTTGCTTAATAACTGGAAGACTAATTGATGGAGAAATACCAGGAATGTGATGGGATGATCAACCTCAAAATATATCTTGGTCAGTGTTCCATTTAACACATAGGTTTGCATTAAAATTTATAGAGGGATGTGTGATTTATATTCAGACTCACAAAACATATTGTATTTGGAATATAATCATATAAAAATACTAAATACACCTTTTGATGTGTTAATGTGAAAACATAGGTAGACAAGGCGCAAACAGGCGAGCTATGCTGTCATGCGACAGCTCTTGTTACCTTGTATTATCTTTAGAGGCAAGCATATGGTTGGGGACATTGTTTAACAAACACAATTTCTAGTTTCAAGAGAGATACATGTAACTAGTGACTTCCCATTTGGTTTCCTGCACATCAAACCCCTTCTGAAAAGGGATCAGCTCTGTTTAAATAAAGAATTTGCTCCAGAGAGGATCAAACTTTCTTTTTAGAATGCACCCTTTTTCATAAGTCAGGCAAAGTAATTTTAAGAGAGTTGCCTCTCCTGAAGGTGTACTGTACACAACGGCCGAAGAAGCTTGTAGTCTTCTAGCAGTCATTGAATGCACTGATCAGACTATGCCAATTTATGGGCAATTACTGTTAATGTATGCACTCAAAGCTGTTTTCTATGGCAAATTTCTTTTTCATATTTCTTCAACAACAGTTTTGCCCAAAGCTGAGTGAGGTTTCAAGATGGCTTCAGCAGAAGCCAAGGCCAGGCGGAAAGAAGATGACGCAAAGAGGTAACACTTTTCACAGTCACAGATCCTGCCCTTTTATAAAAATACTGGCAGCAACTGACCAATGGGGTCATTTGGGAGAAACAATTCTCTAAAATAATATTTTTTGTAGTTTCAATATAGAGACTAGCATATTTTTCCCTGACTTGCAATTTGACAACTTTTACCCCCAAAACCATGTTCAGGATCCTCAGAAGTTAGGGGCATAGGTCCTTGATGGATACTTGAACAAATTTATAACTGTCTTTGCATTTTTATCTATTTGTGACCTAAAGGACAATAATTACCAGTATTTGGGCAAAGTAAAACAAAAAAGAAAACTTCTAATTGTTAGAAAAAAGACCCCTTAACTGTTAACGCCACATCAGGGGTCTTTGGAACCCTTGTTTTCAAACCTGGAGGGAAAACCATCTTTTCTGATTATTTCTTGCTGATTATTTCTTGTTACATTCTTTTCACTTCATTCAAATTATTCTTAATCCTTGTCCTGCTGAACCCAGATATACATGTACCCTGCATTTGCGAACAGTGTTGATCCAAATCAGTTGGCTTCTGAAGAAATCAACTGATCTGGATCTGCATTGTTCGTCATTAAGTATTTGAATTTGTATGAACAACTTGGATCAAGTAATCTGATTGGCTGAACATTAGAAGTGAGTGTGGCATTCAGCAGGACAAGGGTTAATGTGCTTGTTAACCCAAACCCTTTTTGCATATGAGATAACAAAATGACGTCACGTGGCTTTCATAGCCTTAGATAAGGACGTGTCAGGATATTTTTTTTTTATTTTCTCCACAAACATATGTTGTGGGTACTTAGTGGAATTGCCTCACAGAAGCACATCGCGCCTTAACACATTGAAAACCGGAGACCCCAAAACAGATCAGATGTTGCAGAATGTAGCATCTGATCAGGGTCTTTACTGTTTGCAAATAGTTCAACCGTTTTTCTTTAGGAATGTCTACATCATATGGCCTGACACACCTAAAATAAAAAATGGCCTCTTCCAGTATAGTGTGGGAGAGTTTATTCAGTCTTTAATGGGTTAAATGTGTATTCACAACAAATGTTTTTTGTGGAGAAATGAGAAAACTACCAATAGTTATGTGTTTTTTTTAAAAAAATGCCTCATTATACCCCCGACATATGAAGTATGTGGGGGTATATAGTTTTCGCTTTTCCGTTTGTCCGTTCGTTCGTTCGTACGTTCGTTCGTTCGTTCCTCTTTCCGTCACAGGGTCAAAGTTTTTGCGTTAAAGTTTATAAGACCTCATATTTTGAAGACCCTTTGATGGATTTCATTCATATTTGGCATGATGGTAGATATAGGTCTAAAGTTTTTATCAGCACCGTCCCCACCCCTGGGGTGACCTTGGGGTCAAGGTCACGGACTTAGAATTTTCATAAAAAAGTCAGGGTCAAAGTTTTTGTGTTAAAGTTTATAAGACCTCATATTTTGAAGACCCTTTGATGGATTTCATTCATATTTGGCATGATGGTAGATATAGGTCTAAAGTTTTTATCAGCACCATCCCCACCCCGGGGGTGACCTTGGGGTCAAGGTCACGGACTTAGAATTTTCATAAAAAAGTCAAAGTTTTTTGTGTTTAAGTTTATATAGCTGTATCATCAAGACCCTTTAGGAATTTCATTTATATTTGACATGTTGCTAGATATCGGCCTAGAGTCTTACTCTGCATGATCCCCATTCAGGGTGTGACCGAGGTCAAGGTCACGAACTTAGAATTTTCATATAAAAGTAAAAAATTTTTGCGTTTAAGTTTATATAGCCATATCATCAAGACCTTTTGTTAAATTTCAATATTCCCTAATTGAAAGGTCCAGCGGATATAGCTATTAGCAAGGAATCTGTTGGTCTGTCCGTCCATCCGTTGAAGCATTATTCGTTCATACTTTATTTTTGTCTTAGGGTCAAAGTTTTTATGTTAAAGTTTATAAGACCTCATGTTTTGAAGACCCTTTGATGGATTTCATTCATATTTAGCATGATGGTAGATATAGCTCTAAAGTTTTTATTGGCACCATCCCCACCCCGGGGGTGACCTTTGGGTCAAGGTCACGGACTTCCAATTTTCATAAAAATGTCAAAATTTTTGTGTTTAAGTTTATATAGCTGTATCATCAAGACCTTTGTGGAATTTCATTTATATATTTGTCATGTTGCTATATATCGGCCTAGAATCTTACTCCGCATGATCCCCATCCCGGGTGTGACCGAGGTCAAGGTCACAAACTTAGAAGTTTCATTTAAAAGTAAAAGTTTTTGCTTTTAAGTTTATATAGCCATATCATCAAGACCTTTTGTTAAATTTTATTATCCCCTAATTGAAAGGTTGAGCGGATATAGCAATCAGCAAGGAATCTGTTTGTCTGTCCATCCATCCGTTGAAGCATTATTCGTTCATACTTTATTTTTGTCTTAGGGTCAAAGTTTTTACGTTAAAGTTTATAAGACCTTATATTATGAAGAGCCTTTGATGGATTTAATTCATGTTTGGCCTGATGGTAGATATAGGGCTTAAGTTTTTATCAGCACCAACCCTATCCCAGGGAATAACGTTGGGGTCAAGGTCACGGACTTAGAATTTTCATAAATAAGTCAAAATTTTTGTGTTTATGTAGCTTAACCATCAAGACCCTTTGAGGAATTTCATTTATATTTTACATGTTGGTAGATATAGGTCTAGAGTTTTACTCAGCATCATCCTTATCCTGGGGTATGACCTTGAGGTCAAGGTCACAGACTTAGAAATTTCATATAAAAGTAAAAAAAAAATGCATCTAAGTTTATAGAGCTATATTATGAAGACCCTTTTGTTGGTTTCATTAATATTAAGCATGATGGTATATATAGGTCTGAAGTTTTTCTCGGCACCATCCCCAAGCTGGGGCATGGCTTTTAAGTCAAGGTCACAGACGTTTCATACAAATGTCATTTTTGCTTATATTATAAAGACTGATTTCACTGGTATATGGTGATAGTTATAGGGCTAAAGTTTTATTTAGCTCAATCCCTGCACCTGTGCCTGACCTTTGAGGTCAAGGGCTTCATATTATGTGTGATTGAATTTTTTCAATGTTATAACATATAGCATACAACTGCCATCTCCAGAGTCAAAGCTACATACTTTGTGCTCTTTAAAAAGTGGCGGTATCGCTAGTCGGGGGTATATGTGCCCCACTGGGCACTTTGTCTAGTCTAGAGCTGCATGTATGGTCAGAAAAATACATTTACATACATGTACTTGTTTATATGGGTTAAAATTATGACTATGGATGTCTGTTTTAGGTCAGAAGAGCTGTCCTCTAGGACGCCAGAACAAACTCCCAAGTCAAGAAGATCAAACAGATCCACTCGGCAGCTGGATTTCTTTCAGGTTAGTATTATATTGTTAATCACATTTCACAGGCAGTGCTGCTGTGATATCTACCAGGGCCTAGTTGTTCAAAACTAACAATGTAGTCAGTTAACGTATTGTTAAAACTTAGCTCATTAAATATGGCATATACATGTACACTAATATTTTTGTTGAAAAACTGTGAGTAGCTTTTGCATTTGCAAAAGCTACTCACATTTTTTCAGCAAAAATACCTGTGAATTAGATATTGTACTTACCAGAACAGTTAACATTTTGACCACTAACAAGCTCATTAAGCTAACGCTGCTTTGAACAACTGGGCCCAGATAACAGTTATCCTCTCACAAACAAAGTTTAGGAAGTGGTATTTAAAAGCTGGTTGACCGGTTGGTTAGATGGTCGATCCTTTTGTTTGAGTTTGTTGTGCAAATTGCTTCCACAGACTTTTGTCGGAACCTCAAATAAATGTTCAGCATTATGAGTAGGACTGTTTGATGTTATTTTTTGCTTTGCAGGCTTATCTGCTCTTGACTAGTGTTTGCTCCATTAAAAAGTATATGATAATTTTTGCTGCACCTGCTTTAGCAGGGCGACTTAGGTGTGCAAGTTTCCGTCCGTTTGTCCCGCTGTTCGCCCGTTCATCCATCCGTCAACATTTACCCTGGGTGTCTTGTGAGTGCAAATCCTCTTAGAGTTTTGTACCGATTGTTTCGAAATTTACATGTGTTTTCTTCATGGTATGAGGATGTGCGTGTGGTTTGGATATAATTGTTAGATCATCTTTTGTCACTTTTTTCACCTTTTGAACTTAGCCATTTTCACCCTCAATGTATAGACATTGGGTACCTCTTGAGAGTGCAACTCCTCTTACAGTTTTGTATCCATCGTTTTGAAACTTTGCGTGTTTTTTTTTTTTTTTTCATGATATGAGGATGTGCCTGTGGTTTTGCTATAATTGTTAGATCATTTTTTGCCACTTTTTCCACATTGTGAATTTAGTCATTTTTCACCCTCAATATATAGACAGTGGGTACCTCTTGAGAGTGCAACTCCTCTTACCGTTTTGTATTGATCGTTTTGAAACTTTGCATGTGTTTTCTTCAGGATATGAGGATGTGCATGTGGTTTGGATATAATTCTTAGATCATTTTTTGTCACTTTTTAGCTCACCTGAGCTCTGCTCAGGATGAGCTATTGTGATCACTTTTCGTTCGTTGTCGTCCGTCTGTCCGTCCGTCCGTGCGTCCGTCCGTTAACATTTTCAAACGACTTCTTCTCTGAAACTGCTGAGCCAATTTTGCTCAAATTTCATATGGAGCCTCCTTAGGGTGGGGGAACCAAAAATTGTTGACCAAGATGGCCGCCACGCCCATATATGGTAAAAACCTTTAAAAATCTTCTCCAGAACTGAGAATGCCTTGGGGCTGAACCTTTGCAGTAATCATCGGGGACGGGAGGTCTACCAAAATTGCTAAAAGAATTGTCGTATGTTGACGTTTGACCTTTTTACGGCAAGGTCAAGTTTGCTTCCCTATGCATTTGTATGGGAAAAACCTTTAAAAATCTTCTTCTCCAAAACCGAGCATGCCTTATGGCTGAATCTTTGCATATATCTTCGGGAACAGGAGAGCTACCAAAATTGCTAAAACAATGGTCGTACATTGACATTTGACCTTTTTACGGTAAGGTCAATTTTGCTTCCTTATGCATTTGTATGGGAAAAATGTTCAGAAATTCAAACAACTTCTCCTCTGGAGCCTCTGGGCAAATTTTGCTCAAATTTCATATGGAGCCTTCTTAGGGTGGGGGAACGAAAAATTGCTAAAATGGTCGCGGTCCGTTGACCAAGATGGCCGCCACGCCCATATATGGTAAAAACCTTTAAAAATCTTCTCCTCCAGAACCGAGAATGCCTTGGAGCTGAACCTTTGCAGGAATCATCGGGGACGGGAGGTCTACCAACATTGCTAAAAGAATTGTCGTACGTTGACATTTGACTTTTTTACATTAAGGTCAATTTTGCTTCCTTATGCATTTGTATGGGAAAAATGTTCAGAATTTCAAACAACTTCTCCTCTGGAGCCTCTGGGCCAATTTTGCTCAAATTTCATATGGAGCCTCCTTAGGTAGGGGGAACAGAAGATTGCTAAAATGGTCACGGTTCGTTGACTAAGATGGGCGCCATGCCCATATATGGTAAAAACCTTTGTAAATCTTCTTCTCTAGAACTGAGGATGCTTTGGGGCTGAATGTTTGCATAAATCATCGGGGACAGGGGGTCTACCAAAGTTGCTGAAATAATGGTCATACATTGACATTTGACCTTTTTACGGCAAGGTCAAGTTTGCTTCCTTATGCATTTGCAGGGGAAAAAACATTTAAAAATCTTATTCTCCAAAACCGAGGATGGCTTGTGGCTGAATCTTTGCATATATCATCTGGAATGGGCGGTCTACCAAAGTTGCTAAAATAATTGTCATACATTAACATTTAACCTTTTTACGGCGAGGTCAAGTTTGCTTCTGTATGCATTTGTATGGGCCCCATACCTTTGTATGGAAAAAATGTTAATAATTTCAAATGGCTTTTCCTCTGAAGCCTCCGGGCCAGTGTTGCCCAAATTTCATGCGGAGCCTCCGTGGGCAGGAGAATGAAAGATTGCTAAAATGGGTATGGTCCATTAATCAAAATGGCTGCCATGCCCATATATGGTAAAAACCTTTAAAAATCTTCTTCTCCATAACCAAATAAGCCCTGGGTCCTAATCTTTGCACAAATTACGGGGGACAGGAGGTCTACCAAAATTGCTCAAATAATGGTTCTATGTTGACATTTGACCTTTTAGCCTCCAAGGTCAAATTTGCTTTCCTATTTGTGTGTGGGCCATATACATTTATATTGAAAGTATCGAAGTGACTTGTAGATCAACAGTAGTTAAAATTGTTCTGATTGGACATCTAAGATGGCCATCATCTGGTTTATATTTATAATATTTCCCTGCCACTGTGCTGTTTACATGTATAAAATCATGATTCTTCAGAAACCACTTAGCCAATTTCCACCAAATTTCACATTGATCCTTCTGTTGAAATGTGATTGATAGTTTATTCAAATGATCATGCTCCATTGACTGTCAGGCCCATATATTCTTCCCCAAAACTAAGAACTGCTCAAATGATGATATTTTCATTAGTTGTGATGATAGGATTGGAAAAATGTTGCATAACATCTGCATGTCTGCAGTGGCTATGTCACTCAGGTGAGCGAACCGTGGCCCGTGGGCCTCTTGTTCCATATTGTGAACTTGGTCATTTTTCACCCTCAATATACATGTATAGACAGTGGGTACCTTTTGTGAGGTGAGCGCAACTCCTCTTACAGTTTTGTACCAATAGTTGTGGTACTTTGCATGTGTTTTTTCCATGGTATGAGGATGTGCATGTGGTTTGAATATAATTGTTAGATCATTTTTTGTCACTTTTTCAACATTGTGAACTTAGTCTTTTTTCACCCTCAATATATGGACAGTGGGTACAAATGTACCTCTTGTAAGCACAACTCCTTATACAATTTTATACCAATCTTTTTGAAACTTTGCACATCTTTTCTCCATAGTCTGAAGTTGTGTTATGTGCTTTTGATATAATCCTTTCATTAATTTTTATCACTTCTTTCTACTTTGTGAACTTTGTCATTTTCTGACCTCAGATGTATAGACAGTGGATACCTTGTAATTGCAACTCCTCATACAATTTTATACCGGTCTTTTTTGAAACTTTGCACATGTTTTTTCCAGAGTCTGCAGAAGTGCATGTGGTTTGAATATAATTTTTAAATTCATTTGTCACTTTTTCCACTTTAACTTTGTCATTATCTTCCTCAGAGTTTATGAAAGTGTATAGACTCTGGGTACCTTTTGAGCACAACTTCTCATGCATCATAAGAGAATATGTATGTGCTTTCGATGAAATTCCTATATTAATTTCTTTTACCTGAAACAATAGAAGGGAGGCAAAATATTTTGACAGAGTTGGGTCTCTTGAATGTGTGTCCATTCCCCTGGCATGTTTTAAGGTAAATGTCCTAAAATTTTGAACTCTTTATTTCATACTTTTTTGGCCTAAATTTTGCTTTTTATGTTCATGTAGTTCTTTCTTTCTTAAAATACTTAGTGGAATGGCAAACAGTGTAGACCCAGGAGCAGTCTGATATGGGTCTGCATTGTTTGCATATGCCATTTTGTCAGACTGGTGTATGAAAATTTAGGACATTTCCCGTATACATATCACCTAAATTGTTCTCTTTTTGTGTTTGTTTCACAGGCTATGGCAGACTTCCGGCAGATGTTTCCAACAATGGAAGATGATGTGATAGAAGCAGTATTACGAGCTAACGATGGTGCTGTTGATGCAACGATAGACCAGTTACTAACTATGAGTATAGATGCTGGACAAGAAGAAGTTATTGATCCGGTTACACATACTGTTGTTGTAAGTATCCATGGCACCAGATAAAGTGCTTTTTTCAACCAAAAATTGTTGATGTTTTGTTTATTTCTCCACAAAAAAAAAAAAAATGTGTGTACTCATTAGAAGCACATCAGCGAGGTAATGAGTACCGACAGTGTTTGTTTTCATGAATAATTAAGAATAAACAAAATCTGATTTCCTATCTTATTTTTAGCTATGATTATTACATGTAGCTCTAAGTTAAGATGCTTTTTTTGCCCCTCCATGAGGTAAGGTGTCTTTGAAGTTATACCAAGACCCAGACCTGCCAGCTAAGCCACACAATCATATTCTACAGTGTCCAATGATTCTTTTAGTGGACAGCAAATACTCTAATAAAACTGCACAGATGCACAGTCTGATGACACCTGCCATTGGGAAGAGGTCCATTTTCCCAAGGTTTTGGGGAAATCATTAGGCAAATTGGGAATGCAAATTCCAGAAGTGAACATAATACTTCTATTCTGTGAAACACTGGCTGCACATGATGTACCCACACACTGGATTACATTTAAATCATTATATGCCATATACATGTGCTTGGGACATTTATTTTGTATTGTAGGTCACAGTGACCTGTATTGATCTCTGACCTATATATTACAGAAAAGAAAAAGATTATCACGAGTATATATATTCTGTGCTGTATGGTTTAGGCTTATCAAATTGAGTGGGTAGATATGCCTTGTAGAGACAGTGTATCACATGCGGTAAGAAGGGACTGTTACCTATATGTTGCCAGTTGACCTGTATTACAGGGAATAACAAGTCTTACCTGATGTGGGGGACATGCTCACCTTTTTTCTGCAGATGTCGCTCTGTTCATACAGGAAAGCGATGTTGACATCGCCTTGATTTTTCAGTGTGTATTGCCTATCCTGACCGATTAATTCACCAAAAATACAGACGCAAGTGTCCTGATCTTTCATCCCTTATGCTAGGATTATTGGCAGACAGGTTCACCCATCAGTTATTTGACACTTCCCAGTAAAATTACATTGTTTGTTTGCCAACAATCTAACCTAGATTTTGACAGGTGCACAATCCACCCCTCCTTATTCTACCATGCCTTGTATTCTTTTTTGTTTTTCCATTTCAAAGTTTGTGGACACCGAATTTTGATCAACGTGATCGCAGCTGCACCGTTATATTATGTTAACCTTTTCTTTTGAAAGAAGACATGCGGTGACGAGCAAAATAGTACCTTATTGCTTATGCGAGATGTCTACCATGCATTCTGTTTCGGTCTTTCTAGTAACTGTGCATTCTGTGCATTAAAATAATTATTTCTGTCATCCAAAAGCAATTTCTAAGTTCCGCAGAATCTGTCCAGTAAACCTTGTGTAGATTCTCACAGGACTGTCCAGATGCGCACCGGGAAACAGTACATAATTCTGGGATGTTCACGTTTCCGTTACAAGTTAAAATGTAACATTTTTGCTTGCTTGCACATGAAGAAACCGCATGCTCATAACGGTGACATCACATGAACTCGTGACAGAAAAACACTCTGGAGAAAAATGAACTTATTACCATGTAAAATTGCATAGCCTTTTCTTGTCAGAAATGCATTCGAAACATACACATATATTAAAAATAGGCCCAGACTGCACCAATTATTTTTCTGCGTATTTTAGCAGAAGACTGAAACTTCCGCTAGTAAACAAGACCCAGACTTTTTTTTGCAGCATATATCAATCTCAACATGGTGCAAAGTAAACATTGAAATGACACTTTGTGGGAAGCTCATCACAGAAGTCCATGATCAGAATGTGACGTATTTATTTATGGTAACGTGTAAGAGAGCATTAATTGATTTTGATTGATAAATGGTTTACTTCACAAACACAAACCCTCAGTGTCAATAATACTCAAGTGTAAAAGATAATTGCAGACAGCAACAAACTTTTTTGGGTGCGGTGGGATACCGAAAAACTTTTTGGGTGCGTTTGGTACTAAGTTTAAATGAATGGCAGTGGAGGAGGGGTGCGACTGCGAGGATTAGTTCAGTATTTCTTGAGAAATGCCCCACAAATCATTTGCCACAGAAACTACAAAATAAATATCTGCTCTACATGCTAAAAATAATGAATGGGTTCAAGTATTTTGTACCACTGAAAAAGCTAAAAAAAAAACCCAAAAAAAACAGAATGCTAAACTCTTAATAAATTTAAAGTTTGGAGGCGTTCACCATGCAAGTTAAGTAGGCTGGGATTGCCACGTCTCCCTGCTCATGGAACACATCTCCCTAATTTCCCATGAGGGAGACGTGACGTCTGCCTATTTTTCTGGGTCAGCTTCATGCCTGGAGAGTATATATTGCTCTGCTTTTCTACCTTCTTACTTTTATATGTTTGTGATATCTTTCCTATTAGTGTTGTCTTCATGATCAATTATAATCAGTCATCAGTCACTTTTGTCTCTTGATACTGATGATCAGAAAGGATTTTCATTATCGTAGTCAACTATTAATTAGAAAATCCATTTTTAGGGACATATTTTTTCTTTCTTTTTATTTTAATAGGCAATTTGTTAAAAAAATGAGATTCTAAGTATCTTAGAATTGTGGTGAATAAACATGAAGAAAAAAAGATGAAAAACAAGTTGAAATAAGCATAGCTCCAAATAAGGCTTTATTTTTTTGCCAAAAAGTACATTTATTTTTATCCCTTCTGAGCCTTTAGGCTCATAGGTGAGCTCATAGTATTGGCAGGCTCCACTGTCTGTGAGGGTCCATCATCCACACTCTTCAAACACTCTTCTTCTCCTTAGAAACAACTGGTGGGACAGTCAATGCCAAATTTCATATGGAACCTTCCTGGGCCAGTGCAATGAAAGTTTGTTCACCACATCTGGGTCATATGATCAAGATGGCCACCACATCCATATATGGTAAAAAAAATCTT
The DNA here is from genome assembly GCA_964016985.1 of Anodontia alba. Lineage (NCBI taxonomy): Eukaryota > Metazoa > Mollusca > Bivalvia > Lucinida > Lucinidae > Anodontia > Anodontia alba. The sequence goes on along the minus strand of OZ024830.1, from coordinate 64,641,470 downwards.
TAAAACTTCTTCTCCAGAACCAAAGGGCCAATAGCTCTGGGGCTTGGTATGCAGCATTTGGAACATGGGGCCAGTAAAGTTTGAAAAAATTATAACCTTGGGTTGACCTTGACCTTTTTATATGCAAAGGTCAAGTTTTTCTTCATAGATTCCTATAGGCAAAACTTTAAAAATCTTCTTGTCTGAAACTTTGATATTTGGTGTGTAGCTTTATCTTGTGGACCTCTATGAAGATTGTTCACATTATAGCCCTGGATCAAAAATGGTCCCACCCAGGGGTCACTTGTTTTTCAAAGACTCATAGAGGGAAAACACTTCAAACGTCTTTTCCACAGAAACCACTGGGCCAATCAAAGCCCAACTGCATGTGGACCCTCAATGGGTTGGGGGAACAAGTTTATTCACCGCATCTGGGTCACATGATCAAGATGGCCACCCACCTAATTTTAGTTAGTCTCTCGTTTTTGAACTGGATAAAAAATGAAATGATTTTTTTTATCGTATCTCTGAATTAATGTTGGCAACATTAATTCAGAGATACGATTAAAAATCATTTCATTCCAAGAACGAGAGACTAACTGAAATTTTACAGGCTGTCAGGTGCCACATTTTGTAATTGTATTAATACCATTTATCAATTTAGTAAACCTTTCTTGGATAATAAAATGTCTATTTTTGAGGAATATGGAGCTTTAAAACTAAAGTCCATGCCTAGTTACTATAGGATACTGAAACCAAAGGCTTTTCAAACTGGGCCGGCTACCATACTCTTATGTTTCAGTCTTTAAAATTGTTACCGTAAACTTGCTCAGAACAAATAGTCTTAGGAGAGCTACAGGACCATTGGTCCTCTGGTTCTTATTTTTCCTTGAAAATATATGCTGTGGATACTCATTAGAAGCACATCTAATTAGTACCCACAAGGTATATTGGTCAAGGACAAAAATAAGAATAAATATATAACTTCTGTTAGTCAACAATCAGTGGGTTTTACAAAACTGATGATCAAGTATGAAATTCTGGTCCATTCCCAACACTACTTCTTATGTAGGGTGCTGATGACAACCTTGCTGGCATATCAGTTTTCTTGTTACTGCATTAGGTATCTTGGTGTAGCAACCATAAAAATACTAGATGAGCAAGTAAAAGTATTTTTATCGCACCTGCTTGTAGCAGGGTGCGATATAGGCGTCCGATTTTCTGTCCGTCCGTCCGTCCGTCCGTCCGTCCGTCCGTCAGTCCGTCCGTCAGTCCGTCCGTCAACATTTATGTCGACGTTCGACATTTATGTAAAAGTTAGTATTCTAATCAACTACAAGACTAAACAACCATCAAACCTTGCATGAAACATCTCCCTGACCTCCTGACTTTGCAACATAGGCATCCGCTTTTCTGTATGTCTGTCCATTCGTCCGTCCGTCTGTCAACATTTATGTCGAAGTTCGACATTTATGTCAAAGTTAGTATTTTAACCAACTACAAGACTAAACAACCATCAAACCTTGCATGAAACATCTCCCTGACCTCCCGACTTTGCAACATAGGTGCCCACTTTTCCATTCGTCTGTCTGTTTGTCTGTCCGTCTGTCTGTCTCTTAACAGTTCTGTTATGTCGAAGTTCGACATTTATGTCAAAGTTAGTATTCTAATCAACTACAAGACTAAACAACCATCAAACCTTGTATGAAATATCTCCCTGACCTCCTGACTTTGCGACATAGATGCCCGCTTTTCCATTCGTCTGTCCGTTCGTCCGTCCGTCTGTCTCTTAACAGTTCTGTTATGTCGAAGTTCGACATTTATGTCAAAGTTAGTATTCTAATCAACTACAATTCTACAACAACCATCATACCTTGCATGACACATCTCCCTGACCTCCTGACTTGGTAGATATGTTGACCCAGTGACCTTGACCTATATTTTGCGCTCCATTGACTTTGACACAATTTACGTTGACGTTCCAGATCTTCTCAACTATAAGGCGTACAACTACCAAACCTTGCATAGTGCTTCTCCTAGATGTACAGACTTGGCAGGTACCTTGACCCGGTGACCTTGACCTATATTTTGCGCTCCAGTGACTTTGACATATTTTGCGTCGACGTTCAATATCTCCATAACTATAAGGCCTACAACCATTAAACCTTGCAAAGTGCTTCCCCTCAATGTACTGACTTAGCAGATACCTTGACCTGGTGACCTTGACCTATATTTTGGCTGCAGTGACTTTGACATAATTTACGTCAACATTCCAGATCTCCTCAAGTGTAAGACCTCTAGCCACCAAACCTTGCATAGTGCTTCTCCTATATGTACTCACTTGGCAGGTATCTTGACCCGGTGACCTTGACCTATTTTTTGCGCTCCAGTGCCTTTTACACATTTTACGTCAACGTTCAATATCTCTTCAACTATAAGGCCTACAACCATCAAACCTTGCATAGTGCTTCTCCTCAATGTACGGACTCTGCAGGTACCTTGACTGGGTGACCTTGACCTATATTTCATGCTCCATTGACTTTTACACCTTTTACGTCACCCTTCCAGATGTCCTCAACTGTAAGGCCTTCAACCACCAAACCTTATATAGCACTTCTTCTCGATGTACTGACTCAACAGGTACCTTGACCTGGTGACCTTGACCTATATTGTGCACTCCAGTGACTTTGACACATTTTATATTGAAGTTCGGTATCTCCTCAAATATAAGACCTACAACCACTAAACCTTGCATAGTGCTTCACCTCATTGCACTGGCTTGGCAGGTACCTTGACCCAGTGACCTTGACCTATATTTGACACATTTTACATTGATGTTTGATAACTCCTCAACTATAAGGCCTACAACCACCATACCTTGCATTGTGCTTCTCCTTGATGTACTGAATTAGCAGGTACCTTGACTCGTGACCTTGACCTATATTTCATGCTCCAGTGACTTTTACACATTTTACGTCAAGTTCCATTATCATTGGGCTGTATGATACGAAAAGTCAGTGCTGAAGATATAGCCATTAGAGGGAACTGGCCTGGAATATATGTGCCCCACTAGGCACTTTGTCTACATTTTTTTTCAACCCAGTTTTCCAAGTAAGCACTGCTAAGAATGAAATAAACTTATTTAATAACCACATTCTGATTGTGGCACCTGTGACTTTTGCGCCAGCAGGTGCGATGACGCCTTCCGCGGAATTCTTGTTATATTCTTATACCTATACTGTTGTGAGTATCACACTTACTGGGGTATAGAATATTACATATTTATCCTAAATGTTTGGACAGTTATGCCTGAACAGATGATGTGGACCCATGTCAGACTGTTCCTTGAATACAATACACATATTGGTATAGTAGGTGTTATACACACTGGTGCAATGAGTATTACAAATATTGCTGTAACATGCATACTGTGCCAGTAATACAAGCATTGCTGTAATATTTTACATACTGCTGCAGTAAGCATTACAGTTGGTACTGTAATAGTATGCAGTTTACAATAATATTGTTTACTGCATATTGTTGCAGTAAGCATTACAAATATTGCTGTAATGTGTATACTAAATTGCAATAAGCAATATAAATTTTGCTGTAATATTACTCATATTGTTTGTAAGTATCACACTATAGTAAGTATTACTGGTATTTATATTATAGTATCAGATATCACATATTTGGTGTGATAAGTGATAACCTACCTTTTGTACATGTGATAAAGTGTTCCCCCTATCTTCGTTACAATATTGGCATTTAACCCTTAAAGCACCAAGAAAACCTGCATCTGAAAATGTCGTCTGCTGAATATTCTTGCAAACTTTTCAAACCTATTTTTGCATACAGGCAAACAGTGTGGACCCAGATTAGGAGCAGTCTGATCTGGGTCCACACTGTTTGCAGAAATGGCTTTCAAATCACAAGCAGATGACAAAGCAGACGACAATTGTTGTGATTGGCAGTTTAAGGGTTACAGATTGCTGTTCATGTAAACTTGTGAAGTAAGTATTGTACAGACTGCTGCTGTAAATATTACAAATACAAATTGTAAGTGCACTGCAACCTCACTACAACAGCCACCCTTCAGAATACACATGGCTGGCTTTTTAGAGAAATGGCTGTTGTTAAGAGGTTAAATGCATAGTAAAACATCACTTTGGGAAGTGAGAAAAGTGAATGTTATTATATAGCCATAGTTCTAGATAAGGCACATTTTTCAACCAAAAAGTATCTGTAGTTTTCTTATTGCTCAACAAAAACATATGTTGTGGGTACTCATTAGAAGCACCTCGTCGAGGTGCTTCTAATGAGTACCCACAACATATGTTTTCGTCAAGAAATAAGAAAACTATTTACCTGATACCCACTCTTATCTAGCCCTATGATATTAGCTATTGTTATCGTTGTTGTTGAGAGGTGGCCTGTCATGGAGTTTCCACTATATATGGTTGTCTGTATTGCACATATTTGTTACTCCAGATATAGTATTTATCAGGTTAATATTTTTCATATTTCAGGTTATTTCTCTACAAAAACATACATTGTGGGTCCTCAATAGAAGTGCCTCAGTGAGGCACTTCTAAAGAGTACCACAACGTATGATTTCATGGAGAAATATGAAAAAGATCAGTAGTGTTGGTTGATAAAAAATACCAACAATCAGGGTTCGCACTAGGATTTTATTTTCTTTCGCAACCATTTTCACCAATTTGATTTTTTTTTGTGCCATTTTCTTAAAATTTGAGCCAGATTTTGAGCCAAATTTTGGCCATTTTTCGCCAATGAATTATCTTGTCAGAAAAAAGGTGTTCATTTATTGATTCTTATAATTGCAGCAGTAGATTCAAGAATCAGTATAGTGTGAAATGTGTGGGGGACTTGAAATTAATTCTCACACTGATTTTTAAAACTTCTGCTGTAATTAATTAATTACAATGTCATGAATTAATAATAAGTCTTGGTTTTGCATATCGAATGTTGAAGACACAAAAATAGAACACTTTACATGGAAACGAAAGTTCTGAAAAGTGCTGTATAAGCCAATAAATATAATGGTATTAATGTATTATACTGTAAGAGAATAACCTAACAATATTCATTTGTACCCTGATAAATGCGGGGAAAGTTTCTCACATTGCAGGTTTTACAGTTTTAAGGGAACTAACTGCAACTGACTTAAAAGGGAGTTTACTGCAATCACTTTACGAGTCCGGGTCTATGCGAAATGGAATAGGGAACAGCATTTTTTTATGAATCGTGCCAATAAAAAAGAGGGGGCATGCTTATACAATAAGCGGTTAACCAGTACACTGAACACCCTTCCGCAAGAAACTTGTAACTGCCAATCTTGAAGCAGTGGAAGGAGCGAATGACCATAGCAAATACATGTGTTTCATGATAAATCGCTACAATATGTGGGGACCGATCGGCGATCCGGACCATCGGAGACTAATGTGTCTGCCTCCAAGGCATTATTTGTGTTGTTTTTTTTTTTTGTTTTGTTTTTTCGGGACGAAGTTCGTTGATCGCCAAATAAAAGGTTCATCAGAAGGTACCAAAACGTGCTTAATTAAAGTCGTCACTGTCAAAGTGTACTTACCGCTTTAATTAGCATAATCCGAACCGACTAATGACAATAATTATTTCTCATGTAATCAATTTGTTTTCCATCTTTGTGTTTGACATAGGGTTCCACGTGATTACATTCTGGGTAAATTTCCGAGACGTAGGCAAGGCGACTCTGACATTATTTCCTGATTGGTAGTTTCGGCAGAGCGTCATGAATATTGAGGACGAAAGGCGTGGAAAGTGAGCGGTGCTACTGTTAAACTGTGCATCGCGGCACGTGACCTTATATCGCTTTCTTCAAATTTAGGTTAATTTGATCAGCTACCGTTTTCTGATTGATAACTGAGTTGTTAATTGGCGAATTATTCAATCAAGGAAGGTGCGATAGACAGGTGCGACAATTATATGGCTCAGTAGCGGGTAATTATGGCGATTTTTTTTTTCGCCACTTGTTTTCGCCAATTTATGATTTTTTTTTTTTGTGCCAAATTTTATTTTTCTGCGCAAATGGCGACAATGGCGATCGGTAACGCGAACCCTGAACAATACTTTTTGGTTGGAAAATGTGCATTATCTGGAGCTATTGTCGTACTTTTCTATGTATTTCTGAACATTCTTAAATTCCTTAAATTTTGCAAATCATGCATTAACACACTGTGCTATGTTCAAGTGATGTCCATGTTAGTACAATATGCTAAATGGCATTGCATCTTAGGAGCTTTTGCCAAAAGAAATACAGAGTTTTGAAGATTGACTCAAGATACAAGGCAAATTCAGAAAATCATGTTGGTAAATTTTTGCTTCTAAATATAGATTTTCAAGAAACTTACAATAGCTGTAGGTGAGAGGAGTACCAAGATAACTATTTTCTCCCACCTTTGCCAATGTGAGATAGGCTTTTACCCATGTGAGAAACTTCTATCTCACATGACCACTCTGGTCCTAGGAACAATCCACTTAAAGGTGGGAGAAAAAGAATCCGTCATGAGCCAGTCCATGCAGGATAGGGAAATCTCATCCTCGGGGTAGGAATTTCAACCAGGGACTCGGCAAGCCTTGTCCTGGTTGAAATTCCTACCCCACAGTTGAGGTTTCTCTATCCTGCATGGACACTCGTGATGGATTTTTATATTCTCATTTCTGCATGGAAACATATATACTTCTAATGCGTACCCATATGTTTTTCAAGGAGGAAATTAAAAAACATGAGGAGCTATCAGGAGTATATGGATGAATATTTTTTTCTTATTTCATCAGGAAAACGTATGTTGTGATCCTCATTAGAATAGAAGTACTTCATTGAGAAATAAGAAAAAAATATACATTCTTTTTAGTTGATTGTGTTTGTTTGTGTTGAGGTTTTACACCCAGTCAACCCATTGGGGTCATGTCAAGCGTGGTCAGTTTACTTAACCACTTTTTCCTGGGCAGGTGTAGTCCTCTAAGCGGTTAACCAGTAATTGTGTACATTCTTCCACCAGAAACTGACAACTGTCCTTCTTAAATCAGTGGAAGGGAGAGAATGACAATAGAAAATATTTCATGATCAATCTCCATCAAAGAATGTTGCCAGACCTGGTGGGGATCGAACCCGTGACTTGATCACCAGTCGGCATGCATTTAACTGAGCCACCAAGGCCAGAGAAAGGTGCTTTATTAGGAGTTATGAACAGTATTTAGCTGAGGCATTTCTAATGAGTACTCACAACATATGTTTTTGTGGAGAAATAAGAAAACTATTTACTTTATACTCCCTCTTATCCAGGATAAGAGCTATGTTTCTCCATAAAACATGTGGATACAGTAAATGTCCTAAAATTTCGAACACTCTAAAATTTTGAACACCTAATATTTTTGCCCAAAATAATTTCTGGAAATGTCCTAAAATCTCGAACAGTAGCAGTTTTGCAAAAAGAGGATTTCTAAAATTTCGAACACAGCTTGCTTCAAGTAATTTTTTATCGGCACATTCTAATTTCGGTAACTTTTTTTTTCCGTCATGGAACCGGAAATTAAAGTAGCAGTGTTAAGGGCCTCCGCAAAACGTAAATGCACACAGCAGTGTCATAACGAATTTTATGAACATAAATGGCACGAGTACCGTATTTTAACATGATAGTCACGTCCGCGTGATAAGGGTTAGATTATGCGTAGGTGATCTAGAACTGTTGTTCTGTTGTTACCTTGTGGCAGACATGATAAATATTTTTAATATATGTGAAAATACAGAAAATGCAGTCACATTCCCATGTTCCGCATGTAGAAACCGCATGCTCGTAACGGTAACGTCACGAGAAATCATGGCGGGAACCGCTAAGAGGGAAAACACAAACTTATGTTCGTTAGCATTTTTTCGTCAGAAATGCATATGAAACTGACAGGTATTAAAATAGAACCTAAGTATTGACACAGATAGGCCTATGCAAACTGTAGACTCAGATCAGACGCCGCAGAGAAAGAGGGAATGAAACTAGTTAGGGGGAACAGGGAACATGGAAATTCGGAAAACACTTTTAGGAAAATAAGACATGCGACCAGTGAAGACTCTGATCATCTTCCGATGCAAGGGCAGTCAGATTTTGCCATTTGTGGTAATAAACAGGCATGTAAACTCCAGTTCTTGGAGAGATTCCTAATCTTCGGTTAAATACATCACCGTTTCAGTGAAGGTTTTACATGCATTCTGCGGCGTCTGATCTGGGTCTACACTGTTTGCTCAGGCCTGTCTGTCCGGATACGTAGAGTAAGTACGGAAATTTGATCAAATCGAATCCCTTCAGAAATCATCCTGGATCAGCCCCTGATTCATAAAAAAATGCTGGGTCCGACTCGTAAAATTCATCATCAAGGCATATGCAATTAGCTCCCTTTAAACAGTAAAACCTAAAGAGTGCATGAGGACCTTACTCCGCATTTACCAGGATGTAAATAAATATAATTACTGTAATTCTTTTACATTATGTATATATTGAGGACATCATAGTTATTAAAATACCCAGAAACTGAACAGTCACAAACCAACATTTCCTGAGAACATTTCCCTTGCCCCGCATTAAGAAACCACGTGCTCGTAGCGGTACGTCATGGAAATCGTGGCTGGAAACCTCTTCGGGAGAAAAACAAACTTATTTTATAGAGCCTTTTCTCGTCAGAAATGCATACAAAACTGGCACGGATTAAAAAAATTAAAAGAACCTAAATATTGGAACAGATAGGCCTCTGCAAACAGCATAGATCCAGATCAGACACCGTAGAGAACAAGGGAATGGAACTAATTTGGGGGAATCTGGGCTTTTCAAGATCATCCTCCGAGTATATTCGTTTCTTAATTAAAGCCAGTATTGGTGTCCTCACAGGAATTCCTGTATTTTTCACGGGTATTCCAGAAGTATTCCGGTATTTCGGTAAGTCGTGTGACCACTAAACCAGAATTCCAACGTTGATCTGATCATTTCTCTAAAGCGTGACACACATGCGATAGTAAGAAAGCGCTACACGCGAAATTGTAAATTAGCATGTGCATCCGCGCATTCTGATCTGGATCGTTCCTGCTCGTCCTTACACTGTGTCCTTCGATAATATATGCCGCTAATATTTAAGTTTAGTGTGCTAAAGGTTTCAATAAGCAAGCCGAAAATGTTTTCGTAGTGGGGATTAACGTTAGCCTCCAGCAAAATATTTACTGTCTGATCGCGTGATTGTAATGATATGCTCAGTGCATCCTAATTGAACAGGTAATGGTCCCAACAGATATGATAGGTCCCAACAAGCCAAAATGAACCTTATCATTTGTTACAAATGTGATCAGTCTGTGCACTTGCTGGAGACTGCGACTCATGTATTACAGTGTTTTATACCAGTGACCTAATCAGCGAATTGAGTGGACACCATCCTGCACTAGACTGCATCCCGCATTCTGATCTGACTTACACATATACACAAAAGAACATTTTCGCCTGAACAGGGATCTAATGAAAGGGTTAATATTGATGACATATAATTCTTGCAATAAGTTTCGTTACCGAATTCTAAACGACAATACATTTTTTTTTTTTTTTAACGAAAGAAATATTGCTAAAAACGATAATGGCAGTTCACAGGTTTGGCATACATAGTTCAGTTTGGTGAAGAGCTAAAATCTTTGATCTTGATCAGGCTGCATTCAGATCTGGTTGTCCGCACTGTTCGTTTATGTATGAGTCCTTTCCAATAGAAACGACCTTATGACATTTGAGACCAGCATAGACAAGATCAACATGCACATCCACACAGTCTATGTATCGGGGCAGTCTGATCTGGGTCTACGCATATCGCCAACAGAATGCATAATGTCAGCCTCAGATGTCAGTAAGCAGTGTGAATACTGCGCTTCAAAACAGCGGAAATTCTAATCAGTCTGCGCTTTTCACATTTAAACTCAGTAGACTTCACCTTTGAGGAAAGGGACTATTGTGTTTCTGTAGTGGCGCAAACAAGAACAAACGTGCAGTAGCCTTTTGAATTATTTTTTGGTCAGCTTGTGTATCGTGTAAAGTGAAGAGGGTTGTTACGTAAGAAGACAGTGGACTAAGCCAGCCTAGTTTAATAAAGTGGCACATTCCCGGAGTGACGAACAAACGTATCTGGCGATTAATTAGTGTAGCGGATAATTAATTGTTTTGTTATGAGAAACATTATTCGACATGGAATTAATCGGATGGAATTGAAAACAAGCATCAGTGTGGTATTTATTTATTTGTTCATACAATTTCACATTCAGTTTACCAATCACACATAGCAAATAAGAAAACACTTTCGTCGTGTAGGTCCTTTTTTGTCGTTTCGGGTGTCCGAAAGCGTCCGATAGCCAGGTCAATTTTGGCTGTAAGTGAATCTGTCCTAAAATTTCGAACAGTAAATTTTTTAGCAAATCATAATTTCTAAAATTTCGAACAGCAAGAACTGAAATTATTTAATTTTGTTCGAAATTTTAGGACATTTACCGTACTCATTATAGCACCTTGCTGGGGCACTTCTTAAGAGTTTCCAAAATGTAGGTTTTCTTGGTGAAAAAAAAAAAAAAAAAAAAAAATATTTATCTGGATAGTTCCAGAGTGCCAGATAATAGTAATATTCAGAAAATCACTTTTCTTATTTCTCGACAAAAACATATTGTGGGTATTTGTCAGAATTGCTTCAGTGAGGTGCTTGTAATGAGTACCCACAATATTTTTTGTGGGTACTCATCAGAAGTGTCTCATTAATGTGCGTCTAATGAGTACCCACCATATATGTTTTTGTCAAAATAAATTGATATCCATACTTTTCAGTTGAAAAGCTCCTTTAACCCATTGTAGACTGAATAGACTCTCCCACACTATATATTGGAAGAGTTCAATTTCAATTTTAGGTATGTCCAGCTATGAGATTTACATATTCCTAGAGAAAACGCCGTGTTCTGCAGCATCTGATCTGGGTCTGCACTGTTTGCCAATTACCCGACTACAATGGGTTAAGCTCCTTATCTGGAGCTGTGATAGTTTTTCTCTTATTTGAAACTGAGGGTAATGTCTGTATCTTGTTTTCAGATTCAGTCTTTCTGTCCTAAGTATGAGGACCATGAGACAACAAATACAGTGTCAGAGGATTCTCCTCCTTCGTACTCGGAAGCCATGAGAACAAATCAAGATCAGGCACAAAGTATCTGGACAACACCAATTCAGCCGAAAGTATCAGGAACAGGGGCGTTACCATCCAGAAATTTGTTAGATTTAGACATTGGTGCACTGCCATCTGCTGAAAGTCCTAAGTCTCCAACTATTCCTGCCAATACTGGACTGGGTTTCAAACCAGATGAAAAATTAGTGCAAAACAGTTCTTTAAGTAATAATAAAAGTAGAAGCAGTCTGGCTGAACAAAATACTAGTTGTAAAAGAGTTTATAGAAACTGGAATCCTCCTATGTTAGGAAATTTGCCAGATGACTTTTTGAGATTAATTCCTCCGGACTCCCCAGCATGGGCACCTGAGGCATTAAATTTAGCAAGTGCAGGTTTTAGTGAAATGACAAATTTGTCAGCATCACCAATGAGTGAATTATTAGCATCAGACAGGCCAAAGGTGCATAAATCTCGCAGTAAGTCAGAAAAAGTCTCACGTTCTTTTAGTGCAACTCCGAATGATTTTAAGAATAGAGATAGAGACTCAAAGTCAAAATCAGAGAGAAAGACAAAATCAGACAAAGCTGTTGACAAAATGTCAAGGTCATTTAGTGTTGCAGAGGATACTGTGTCACCAAGGTCAAGTGATAGAATTTCAAGGTCACACAGTAGTCGGCATACTGGACATAGAGAGTGGAATGGTCATTCAAGAGACTTTGTTAATAGTCGATCACCAGGTCATCATTCAGTGGTTAGTATATACTTAAACTGAAGTCTTCATCAATAATTCTGATTCTATTATGATTAAACTAGTGTTGTCTTAATGATCATTTAAATTTATCATCAGTAGCTTTTGCCTTGTGACTGATGATCAGAAAAAATTTTCATAGACAAATAATCGGAAAATTCTTGTTTTAGAAACGTATTTTTTCACATTTTGTACACCCCCACATAATAGTGGCAGGGTTTTATGGTTTCACGTTGGATGTACGTGTGTCTGTCCGTCTGTCGTCTGTCCGTGCATCTGTCCATTCGTTTTTGTTTGTTTCTGGATGATAACTTGAGTAAACACAATGGAATTTCACCAAACTTGGTTTGTGCATGGATATTGTGGAGATCTGGTTTGGGATTGCTAATGGGCAAATTTCGTCAAACTTTTACGGAGTTATCTCCCCGAGACATGCCCATATTTTCGTTTCCGGATGATAACTTGAGTAAATAACAAGGGATTTTCACCAAACTTGCTATATGCATTGACATTAAGGAGATCTGGTTTGGGATTGATAATGGGCAAATTTCGAAAATATTTTTACGGAGTTACTGCCCGAGACACACCCATATTTTCTTTTCCGGACGATAACGAGTAAATAACTGATTTTCACCAAACTTGCTATATGCGTTGATGTTAAGGAGATCTGGTTCTAGATTGCTAATGGGCAAATTTCGTCAAATTTTTTAGGAGTTATCTGCCTGAGACACATCCATATTTTTGTTTCCGGACGATAACTTTAGTAAATAACAAGGGATTTCAACCAAACTTGCTATATATATTGACATTAAAGAGATCTGGTTTGGAATTGCCAATGGGCAAATTTCATCAAATTTTTACGGAGTTATCTGCCCGAGACACGCCCATATTTTTGTTTCTGGATGATAACTTGAGTAAATAACAAGGCCTTTTAACCAAACTTGCTATATGCATTGATATTATCAAGATCTGGTTTAGGATTGTTATCAGTCCATGGATATTATCAAGATAAATGTAGGTGAAGAAACTTGATAAAAATAGCCTGAAATAAGCATAGCTCCAAAAAAAAGGCATTTTTTTTTCAGCTGAAAAATACTGATGTTTTTCTTATTTCTCCATGAAAGCTGAGGCACTTCTAATGAGTACTCACAACAGGTTTTTATGGAGAAATAAGAAATAATGTTATGTGGATATCCCATCTCTCTGGAGCTATGAATAAGTACCTGGAGGCGGGCTCCTATAGCCTAGTGGATAGGAGAGTTGACTCTTAATCCATTAGGTTTCTCACCGCTGTGGTTCGAGCCTCGCTTGGGTCACATGTGGGAAAGCCAAGTTCTGCTTACGGATGGTCAGATGGTTTTTTCCTCGGGTTCTCCGGTTTTTGCCCACCTTTGATGAACAATCGGCTCATTATAAATGAAATATTCTTGAAAGGGCTGTAAAACCCAAATCAAAAAAAGAAAAAAAAGCACCTGGAGGAGGGCTAAATCAAGAATGAATATATTTTCTGGAAGTTGACTATTTGTCAAAGATCAGTTGGTTTTACAAAACAGATGATTGAGTGTAAAATTCTGGCAGATTCCCAACACTAGATCAAATCAAATAATGTGATATAAACAGCTGCAATAGCTCAGTTGGTAGTCCCCTCCATGTCTGAGAGATTGTGGATTTGACCCCTGGCTGAGTCATACCAGAGTCTTTAAAAATGGAAACAGCTGTTCCTTCACTTGGTACTCAGATTTAAGAAAGTAGAGCTAGTAATCAAGTCTGGTTGGCTTGGTGTCATTATAGTGTGATTTGAGTTATATATCCTGACATGTGTCTGGGATGTAATATTTCAGTGAAGCAGACCCTAAAATTGATTCCCACCACATTCTACCACATTCAGACACCCTAACATGTGTGACTGAAAGATTGTTGAAAGCGACATTAAACCTGAGACAAGCATAGAAAAATACAAGGTTATTATTAGGGTCTGACATCTGTCTGTCTGTTTGTCTGTCCACACAAATGATACATTATGTTCAGAGCTCCAGATAAGGAACTTTTTTCAGCTAAAAAGTATTGATATTTTTCTTATTTATATAAGGCAATTCTAATGAGTACCCACAAAATACATTGGTTTCCAGGAAAACATGTTGTGGGTACGCATTAGAAGCGCCTCACCCAGGTGCTTCTGATGAATATCCTTAACATATGTTTTCATGGAGAAATAAGAAAACCATTTTGTGGATACCCCCTCTTATCTGAAACTATGATGTTACATTATGCAGATTTTGTGTGACTTGTTTTGTGAATTAGGGGACCATAAAGTTTTCTCATCATTTTATCTCCTGTACTGTATGACCTTGGCTGATCAAAATTTAGATTGTGAGTACATCTAATGAGTTCACATACATGTACCATGTCATTGTGACCTACATTAACACTTAGCATGCTGGGTAAAAATTTCAGTAGATGATATTTTTTTTTCTTATTTTTCCCAGCAAATAGGCTTTGGAATTTTATGCAAAGGTCTCCTCAGGTTAATGTAATGAATGGTTTGAATGAACTGTCAAGCCCTGTTTTCCACAGGGAAATCAGAATACTTTTTCCCCAGAGAGTGTAAAACATTGATGAAAGGCTCATGTGACTTTATGGATTTGCAGTCTGTGGGTGACTTTACAGTAATAACCCTAAGTATTGGGACAGACATGCCTGAGCAAACTGTAGACCTAGATCAGATGCTGCAGAATGTGGCATCTGATCTGGTTCTACACTGTTTGCCACTCGTCCAGCTATTGTTCAGACGTATCAACAGGTAGAAAAGTGAACATTTAGGGCAGGTGTGATAAGGTGTCCCAAACTTAAGGGTAACTATGGCATTTTAAACATTAAAAATCATTTACAGGTGTTAGAAACTCACGACTTCAGCACGGGTATGTTACAAGAAAAGATGAAGGAGAATGAGAGAAGAAGAAAGAGAACATCTGTCGACATGGACCCAGAGTTGTCACAATATCTAGAAGATGAGAGGTTAGCTATAATGTTACAAAACAGCGAGTTTCTACAAGAGCTCCGAGGCAATGAAGATTTCATGCAAACTTTAGAAAGAGGTAAACAGAACAATATGATAACTATTGCACAGCTTTCAAGAGTGTGCATATGCATTGACTAATGTTTGTGTGTTTGAGATTGATTAAAAATAAAAAATATTTTCCTTATTTCACAAAAACGTATGTTTTGGGTGCCCATTAAAAGCTGCTCAGTGAGGCCTTTTTTATGGGTACCTGCAGCATAATGTTATCAATGTTATCAATGAGAAATAAGGAAACTATCAATACATTTTGGTTGTAAAGAAAAATGTCTCATCTGGAGCTAGGAGTCAGCTTATTAAAGAGTCAAACCTTTGATAATACCACATAAGGGAGTCCACGGATATGGCCAGTGGCCACTGTTGACAGGTGGTCTCTAAGTACAGAATGAATGCATTTTATCATCTGTCTAGCATAGCTCCAGATGAGGTGCTTTTTTCAGCCAAAAAAATATTAATTTAGCAATGGGGATATTGTGAACGTCTCCATCCATCCGTCTGTCCATGCTATCTCCTCCTAAACCACTGGGCAGAATATAACCAAACTTGCAACATAACTTCCCCACATGGTAGGGGTGTGCAATAGCAGCATTAGCTTGGAGATTTTACGATGGATTGCCATCAACAGCGTGATCGAGTATTTTCCTTATTATATCCCCGCAAACTGTTTTTGTGTGGGATATATACTGTTTTTACTTTGTCTGTCCATCCGTTATGTTTGGTCCTTACGGGGTGGGGTGGGATTTGGGGGGCTTTTTGTTTATCCATGAAAACAGTGTTGTGGGTACTCATTCAAAGTGCCTAGCTGAGGCACTTCTAATGAGTACCAGCATCATATGGATAAATAAGAAATAGAGGATCTTACATGAGTGGTCATTTAATATGAAATTTATGAAACGAGTTTGGGTAATTTCTGTATTTTGCGAGCTTTAGCGAGCAAAATACCGAAATTACCCAACGAGTTTCATAAATTTCATATTAAATGACCACGAATGTAAGATTCTGTTTATCACATGGCCCTTCCGATGACAAAAAATGCACAAAAAAATGTTTTTAAAGATAACGGCTTTCCATAGCTAAGCGGAACAACTCACTACCAAGAATTCAATAGTACTACGCAACAAAAATAGTTCGCATAAGTACCGAAAATAACTAGAAACAAGATAAATATGCCATTTGTTACTTCGTTAAACTGAAGGAATTAATGATGATTTTTTATTTGAGCTAATAAATATTTCATTTAAATAAATCAATTCAAAACTAAATATTCCTTTGAACAACGTCATTCAGCGAGTCAATACGTCACTGAGAATGAGAAGGGAAATCCCCCACAGTCAGCTATCGTATTTAAAGGTCATTGACCTTGATCAATATAGTTTTATGCCGTGGTTGACACACTCAAGTAAACGACAGATTTCAAAACTATAAAACATTTAACTGTAGTTTGGATTTTAATTTGACACATTTATTGACTATCTGAGTCAAGTCATCCTCCAATGTTTTTTGGAGGAGGTGATTTTTTTTTTCATTGACGGTTTGACGATATCGATGGTGAGATCTCGAGTGCCTCCAAATATGTTGCGGGAAAACATCGAATTTTTACCACCATGAATATTTCTGGTAGTCGTGTTATTCACATTGTGATTGTTTTGTGTCTTCTCCCTCCATCGGTCTGACATTTATCGTTCATCTCAAAATCATCACAAAACTGAAGGTAGGATCTGTTTCAAAAGTAAAGATTGTATCGGCGAACGCAGACACCATCTTGGTTGCTAGCAATAAGCGGTGTAATACGAATATTAATTAGGGTAATTAGGCTAACCAATGGGAAGCCTTGCAGGTGTTATAACACGTGTGGTTATATGATTTTTATGACATGGGTTATTTCACTGAATAACGTGACGGCCATGTGATAAAAATAATTATCTGGATATTTCTGTTATCTGGAAGCTTATCTATAGATACATCTTCAAGACAGGTTCAACACTATCTCACATTAAGGGGAAATGGATGCACTTCCAGTGAAGACAACTCTACCAAAATTATTTTTGCTTCCATCTGAGAAGGGGTCTACACTAAAAGGAAAGAATTTGCTTCCCTTGGGAGCAAATTCTTTCCTTGTAGTGTAGACCCCTTTTCTAAAGGTGTTTGGTGTGCAGGAAAGCATATAAGAAGTTACAAAAGTTTCCTCCCCTGTCAAGAAAGGCAGAAAACCTACCAGGTGTATCCATTCAGCTTAAGATGTGTCAGTAACAGGGACTTATTGTCAGAAAATACATGTGCATTTGCTAAAAAAAAAGAATAATCTCAAAACTTCATTGTGTGCTCATTATTTTTATGACTTGTGTTTTGCTTGCCTGTGCGAAAGTACAGGTAGAGCGATAGCAGTCACCAGCGTCGGGTTGGTGAAAGATTTTGTTAAAAGGCTATATCTCCTGAACCTCTGGATGGAAGTCCATTACCTGCCCTGATGTTAGATACTAGTCTTAAGTTCGATGCTGTATCATACCAACCCACATGCGTGACCTTGAGGTCAGGATCTTGGACCTTGAAAAAAATTGTTAAAATGTTTAGTTAAAGTTTTTAGCGGCAAAGGGCAATTCAGGCAAATCTTATTAAATCTGATCAGAAACATCATGTTTATATGAACAGCGAATACCCAGATCAGCCTGCAATTGTGCAGTCTGATCAGGAATTTCAAAACTCTACAGAGATAGCCAAATAAATATGTTTCTCTATGAAATTATATGTTGTTGGTACTCATTAAACCTCCAACGTCTGCAGCGAAATGACAGGGCAATGATCAAATGGATCTGCAATGTCAAGCTGCAAGAAATTGTCACCACCAGATCCATTGAGCTACTTCAAGGCTTGGCATTGAGAATCTGGACCTCATTCTGAAGGAGAGAAAGCTCTGCTGGTATGGATGTGGAACGCTCAAATGGTGCAGTCAAGACAGCCTTTGACCTACAGGTTGATGGAAAGCATGGGCCTGGGAGGCCAAAGATGACATGGAAGCAGCTGACAGATAAGGATTGCAAAGAATGGAAGCTCTCGGCTATCGACCCTCATGATAGACATACCTGGAGATCTGGTGTGAGATCTGCCATAGGTGCAGCAAGCTAGCTACCTGGAAGGGGGCCCACTGATGTGGATGTTGCCCCTGTACCTGCATGTTAATAAAAAATCTGTTGATGATGATGATGATGATGATGACATTAGAAGTCCCTTGCCAAGTGTACAATAGGTGTTTCATGGAAATGTAAGAAATACATCATAGCTCCAGATAAGGCCCTTTTGTGACAGAAAGATATTGATCCTTTTCTTATTTCTCTGAAAACCTATGTTGTGGATACTCATTAGAAGTGCCTCACTGAGGGACTTCTAATGAGTACCCACTGATTAAATGTGCTTGATAATGCACTTCTAATGAGTACCAACAACATGTTTTCGTGCAGAAATAAGAATATAAACCTGATACCCATCTTTTATCTGGAGTTATTTGAGTACTTTCTTGTTGGAAGTTATACCATATCTAGAGCTATGGAGCCTTTTGCTTTTTCCAAAATTCATTCTACATAACTCCAGGAAAGAGGGGGTGTAGGGATGGGTATCCAAAGAATATTTTCTTATTTCTCCATTAAAACATATGTTGTGGGTACTCATTAGAAGTGCCTCAGGGTAAAAACATTTTTGATTTGAAGCATGTGATTGAGCTCAACAATTGTAACTGGATGTCAAGAATTTAAGGTCATTGAGGCACATCTAATGAGTACCCACAGTATAAGTTTTTGTGGAGAAATAAGAAAAATATCAGTATTCTTCAGTTGAAAAAAGGCTTTATCGAGAGCTGTATTACCCAGTGTTTCTGTAGATTAACAGACTGTATACATGCACAGGATAATCTGGACCTGCATGGCTCATACGTTAAACTTGCTTTTAGCCCTAGATGTCTCATTGTAATTTTACAGACCGCATAAATGCCTCACACTTTGAGCCAGCTGTGGTGCCAAGCCCTGAGCCACTTCCTAGGAGACCTGAAGAAAACAGTAAGTTTTGTGAGACATTATAAATCAATTTTAAGTAGCCACTGCACGGTATCGAGTTCTTATGAATTCCTTATGAATTCCTGTGAGGAATTCCTATATTTTTCCTGTTTTCCTGTATTTTTTTTTCTTTTTTTTTTTTTTTTTTTTTTTAATACTGTATTTTTTAACCATTATCTAAAAATTTGTTGTTTGATTCAAAGCATGTGATTGAGCCAATTGAGCTCAACCATGGTAACTGGATGTCCAGTATTAAAGGTCAGTGGGCTCATATTCAGGGTAGGCTACAGTGTCAAACTTGTTTGTCTCCCTTCTGAAAGGTTCTACTCTAAAAGGAAAGAATTTGCTCTACTTTGGAGCAAATTCTTCCTTTTTATAGTAGACCTCGCTCCACTTGGGAGCATGTTCTTTCCTTTAAGAGTAGACCCCCTTTCAGAAGGTATTTGGTGTGCTGGAAAGCAAACAGGAAGCCACAAATTTGTTAGAAATGGCAGAAAATCTACTTAATTTTATGAGAGCAAAATGTTTTGACAGGTAGAAACAACAAAAATAAAAAAATAAGTACATTATCTTCTGCTGTGCAAAGCTGCTCTCAATCTTTCAAGGAAAAATATTAATGTTATAAACAGGGTGATCATTTTTTCCAAAAACTACTTTTCTGGACTATGTTGCTGATTGTAGAATTGATTATTTTAACATTAATTTATATCTGTCTTTATACCCCTCCGCACAATAATTACGGGGTATTATGGTTTCATGTTGGTGGTCCGTGTGTCAGTCTGTGCGTCCGTCTGTCATATGTCCATCCGTATTTTCGTTTCCCGACTATAACTTGAGAAAACATCAATGGATTTTCGCCAAACTTGGTTTGTGCATTGATATTGTAGAGATCAGGTTTGGGATTGCTAATGGGTAAATTTCGTCATTTTTTGATGGGAGTTATCTGCCTGAGACATGCCCGTATTTTCGTTTCCGAACGATAACAAGTAAATATCAGTGGAATTTCGCCAAACTTGGTATGTGCATTGATATTCTGAAAATCTAGTTTGGGATTGCTAATGGACAAATATCATGAGTTTTTGACAGAGTTATCTGCCCAAGACATGCCCGCATTTTCGTTCCGGGACAATAACTTGAGTAAATGTTGATGGATTTTCACCAAACTGGCGGGGTATTATGCTTGTGGTGCTTTTATTCTCCTTGTCGACTATTTCAGACAAAAATAGATTTTAACAAAATGCCTATAGTCTTGAATGATAGATTAAATAGTGAAGTTTAACTGACCTTATGAATCTTGACACCTGTTGTGCTTTTGCATTCACAGCCTCATCCTTAGGTGCTTGACTTAATGAGAACAAAACATACTCATGTGTAGAAATGGTCAATGCTCAGATCTAGCTACGCTAGTGTTAAAGGTGTACACACACACACATACACACATGCATGCACAAACACACACACACACACACACACACACAAATAAACACACAATAGATCCAGTTAAGATTTTAATTATGGATCATTTGTTTTTGTTAATTTTGCATCCAAATAGATATTTAGGATACTCATTGAAATTACTGGCTGTAATATTATAGTCACGTGAGCATGACTATAATACTAATAGTTAGCCAGTCCATTGATATATCACATGTGCAAGTAAGAAGTAAATCAATGAAATATGAGGGAAATAACATGCTGAGTTAATCTTCCAAATGTCCATATCAGAAACTTTTGTAGCAGGATAAGGGTTAAGAAATAAACAGTATGTATTAAGTGTTTTGAGAGTGAAGGGAGAACAAAGCTGAGAAAGTTTCCTGTTATTTACAGTTAATGAGGGATATGGCGAAGACAATCAGAAGACTTTGGAACCATTTCCATTCAGTCAGCCCATCGGGAAAGAGAAAGATGATGCAGAGTTACGGCGGCAACTAAAACAGATGGGGAAAGGTAGGTTATTGTATACATCAGATCAGATACCTTTTATCTACAAGAAGTACCATACTTACCTTAAACATTCACAGTTTAACTCCTCACTATACTTGTCCAAAAACATTGAACAATATTTTCTAAAAGGAAGTTTGTTTGGCTATCTGATGATTTGTACCAAAGATCCTGATGAAATGCCACATTCTGTGGCATCTGGTCTGGATGTGCAGTGAATACTCAGGCTTGTCTGAATATTTAATTAACCCATTTATACCGTGTGGACTCTTCTACCTCAACTCTTTAGACAGGTTTATTTCCTGTATAGGGAGTGTCTGGTTAGTTTTTATTATTACCATGTTTTGTAGGAGTTTCTGAACTTAATGCAAACAGTGTAGACCCTGATCAGATGCTGCGTTCTGCGGCATCTGATCTGCATCTACACTGTTTGCCAATGTCCCTTTTGTGGGATGCTAGGCTTATATGGGTTAAGGTAAGTGTGGTATTAATATTTGTGCACTAAAAACGGCATGTTATTTCCCCTGTACCCCTGGAATCTGGAATTATGGTATTTACAAAGTGGGTAAGACAGACTGGAAGAATCAACAGTTTTACTAATATGCAATAAAATGAAGATCCAGATCAGCCTCTGCATACATTTTTATTGGGAATGGATAAATCTTCAAGGGAAATGACTCATACATGAAAATATTTACCCCTCTTCCCCCACAGTCCTAACCTTCTCACTTGGGGCCACTAATAAAGGAAATTGAAATTGAGTGTTAAAAATTATGGATTAAGTAACCTTGCTGCCTTAGAAAACTTCTAAAGATCAAGTGGTAAGACAGGATTTTAGACACAGAAGTCCTGAAAAGGGCAGGAATGCAGTGTACATATTGGCACAGTTAAGATGGACAGGCCACGTTACCAGAATGCCTGATGAATGTTTGCCAAAGAAAACTGCAGGTCAGAAAACACTCCCATGGTGGTCAGAAGAAGCAATACAAGGACACCCTCAAAGCCTCTCTTAAAGACTTCAGCATACCAACAGAGTCGTGGGAACAGATTGCACAGGATCGAGCAAAGTGGCGAGACCTCATAAGAAGGGGTGCTGGTGAATACGAAGCAAAAAGAATCAGCGAAGCCAAGCAGAAACGTGCGCAGTGGAAAGTCAGAGCTGAGGCATCACCAACAGAGCTTTCTTCTTCAGACCTCTCTTGTTCTATCTGGAACAGGCAATTTAGAGCTCAGACTGGTCTCATCAGCCATCTTTGAACACATAAGCAATAACAATTCACGCATTGTCAGTAATGACAGGCAAACTCTGAAAAAAAAAAAAAAATAGAAAGAAAAGTTGCCTTGAAAGCTGCATCTCCTGCATACTGGGGTGTATCAAGTATAAGCCCAACCCCACCCCTACCAGTCAGTGACCTTCAGCTGCATCATGTAGAAGGTCTTTGTGTCATACGCAGACAGTAAAGATTCAGATTACTTGGGTAAGCCAGGGACTTTGCTACATGTTTGTGTTGATATATACTCGGGTAAGCCAGGTACTTTGCTACATGTGTGTTTTGATATATACTCAGGTAAGCCAGGGACTTTGCTACATGTGTGTGTTGATATATACTCAGGTAAGCCAGGGACTTTGCTACATGTATGTGTTGATATATACTCAGGTAAGCCAGGGACTTTGCTACATGTATGTGTTGATATATACTCAGGTAAGCCAGGGACTTTGCTACATGTATGTTTTGATATATACTCAGGTAAGCCAGGGACTTTGCTACATGTATGTGTTGATATATACTCAGGTAAGCCAGAGACTTTGCTACATGTATGTGTTGATATATACTCAGGTAAGCCAGGGACTTTGCTACATGTATGTGTTGATATATACTCAGGTAAGCCAGGGACTTTGCTACATGTACCGTATAAGGCCGAGTACAACCCGCACTTTTTTACCCCAAAACTGTAAATTTGGGATAAGGGTGCGGTTAATACATTCTAGAATATTTTTGACCATTTTTTTTTTCTTCAAAATTTTAGCGAGAAACCTCAAAATCAACAATCTTCGCCAAATTTCGGCGAAGTTAGGAGCATAATCGGCACAAGATCTACCGTTTGTGGCCCATACTTACACACAAGTGGTGTATCGATTCTGTATTTCATCCATTGTTTTCGATTTATCCAAAATCCAGCTGTTTTTATCAGCCAACATGACAATTTCAATTAAATAAACAGCATTTTTCCACTATTGTATTGTCTGATTCATTTCCAGTTGTCACAATCTAGAACACGCATTTGATTGGCTAACAAAAATATGATCGATTTTGAGGCCCGCGACAGGGTTGCTATCAAAAGTGTGTATTGCCAAAGCTAAAAAAGAAAAAAAAGAAATAACATGCTCACACAGAAACGATCAGAAAACCCCCGTCCCATTTTTTTTTTAATTTGGCAAAAAAAAAAAAAAAAAGAAAAAATGTGTTTGCGAAAATTGTCCGTTTGTAACTTTTCGCCGTCTGCCGGTACTGCTGTATGTTACTGGAAATTAGTTTACCTCGTGGTATATGATGTGACCGCATTGAAGCTCTTCAATCTGGAGTCTCTACTTTCGTTTTTGATTCTATGAAACGATTCGGGAGAGCATCTTTGCCCGATGATTTTTGGGTGCGTTTTATACGATCTACTTCATTGTTTTCCCCGAATTTTGGTCGAAAAATCAGGGTGTGGTTAGTACTTAACTGCGGGTTGTACTCAGCCTTATACGGTATTTGTTGATATATACTACAGGATATAGTACAAGGTTCAGCGATTCTGTAAAAAAGTCAACATATGAATTCTGAAATAGTTTTTTTTATTTTTTCTAGAAAAAGTGTTTCGACATTCAAATGTCAGACCTTATTTCTATGAAAAATAAAAATATTTTAATGTATGTTGCCTGCTGTAATTGCCCAGAGAGTGCTAAAGGTTAAATGAAATTCTTAAAGTGCCAGTCACATCTGCACCAGAAGATCTAATAAAATATTTTTTCATGTGAATTGTCTGCTATTAAGCAGATGGTTCACATGAAATTTCAAGCCTTACTTTTCCTGAATAATAATAATAATTGAAGAATTCAGAATGTCATCTGTACAATTTTGCATGTGAGGCGAAATTCTAAATTCTTTAATTAGGGGGTAAAGTTTTCTACTACATTATTATTCTAGTAATTACATGTATATACTTTTGTTTTTCAGCTTCAAGAAAACAGTTTGCAGCATTAGCAAGGAAGTTTTTTAAGAGAAAGAAGAAAACACCAAAACAAATGTATCTTTTTCCATCCAGTTTTAATACCTACATATTGATAAATACCGCAAATGCTGATGAGGGGTTGGCATTGGAGGTTCTAGAGTGTTTCCTCCTATGCTGTTAAGGTAGAATTCAACACATTTATTGTATGCCTTCCACAGGTACTACAGTGGTGCAATACAGCAATTTTGATCCAGTTGGGTCCATGTCAAAGCTGCAAAAGTATGGAAATATGTGATGACATGTCACAAAGACAGACTTCAACTTTATTTTACTTTGTTTACTCTTCTACTTAATGAAATGCCTTGATAGGCTATGTTCTGTTAGTACGGACAGTTTCTTTACTTTTTTTCAACAAGTATCACTTTTTCAGATTTTCTGATTCAGAAATTTAAAAAGCAAAAATATTTTGTTATATATATATACTACTCAAAGTTTGCTGAGCACCAAAAGTTTGATGCGTTATTTGGAAAATTGTTTCTAATATTTTTGTGAGATTTCCTTTTGATATGAAGCTACTAAAAACACACATTTTCTGTGTTGTCATAATCAAGGGTTAAAAGCAACATTAAACCCATAACAACATCTGAAATACCAACAGAATCATCAAAGATAAGATCAAACTATAACATATCCAAATTTCAACTCTTTATCCCAACCAAAACTAAAATTATGAATCTATCATCTTTTGGTGCTTTGAGTAATATATATATATATATATATATATATATATATATATATATATATATATATATATATATATATATATATATATATATATATATATATATATATATATATATATATATATATATATATAGTGTAAATGTTTCAGAAAAAAGTGCAGAAGCAGAAAAGATGAATGAATCCTCACAAATTAAATTTTGCATTTAGAGTAAAATGCCTTCCAAGTTACGTTGAAAGCACAGTAGTCTCACAAGTATAAAAGACACAAACTGAAAATCGTGTTACGAAATGAGAAAACTGATCACTTAATTGTCCTTAACACTTCCTAAGGCTTGGAGAGAAGTTGGCTCCCTCCACATTGAATTTACTAGATGATGATGATGAGGAAGAGGAAGATGATGGCCCTATTGATCCTCGCTATGATCAGAGTCCAGAAATAGAACCTTTGGTAAGTAAGATAGTGATGATAAATGATTCGAATGACACTTTACATATTCTGTAAAAACCCAAAGTAAATATATACATTAGGCATGCTGTAATAATCCTGTGTATTAGGATTTAGAAATTACTTGGAACTGAACAGCTCTTTGTATTTCAGATATATATTGGAACTAGGTTCCAATATTATTTGAAATACATAGAACTGTTAAGACTAGGATCCTGTAAAACTGGTTGATCCCTACATGTGTTTATGTCCCCAGCTTCGAAAAAGTTGGAGGGGCATATTGCATTTGGGTCATTCATCAGATCATTCATCATGCTTTTCTTGTCAGCAATCTAAATAACTATTTGAGCTAGAGCTTTGACTTTTACAGAGCTAGAAAAAAAAATTGGATTAATTTTGTGAGGGGTATGTCCCTTCCCAGCTTTGGCATTTTGTAGGGACAAGAGTAAATGCATACACTTACAGGGGCAAGGCAAGTCTATCAGCATTGTTTTGCCCTCCTTTTGAAAAGGGGTCTGCTCTTAAAGGAAAGAATTTGCTTCCAATGAAAAGAGGTCTACTCTAAGAGGAAAGAATTTGCTTCCAATTGAAAGAGGTCTACTCTAAAAGGAAAGAATTTGCTTCCAATCAAAAGAGGTCTTCTCTAAAAGGAAAGAATTTGCTCCCAATGAAAAGAGGTCTACTCTAAAAGGAAAGAACTTGCTTCCAATGAAAACAAATTCTTTCCTTTTAGAGTAGACCTCTTTTCAGAAGGGAATAGATATACAGGAAGGCAAACAGGAAGTCACAATAGTTATCTTCATTTTACAAAATGGCAGACAATTTACCAAGTATATCGAGTCCCATTAAGTGACTGGATATTTCACTCCAGGCATAATTTATCCATGCATTATGTGTAAATGATTAGTAGCCACCCAACCATAATGAAGTACCGGTACACTGGGACAAGACTGATATACTAATTATTGGCTGGATAAGACGGCATAATTATGTCTCCCCCCTTTAGGGTAGGGAGACATTGTTTTTACCCCGGGCGTCTGTCTGTCACAAAATTGTGTCCGCTCTATAACATGAAAACTGTTTAAGCTATCTTCACGAAACTTCATATAAATATCAATCAACATTAGACAACATGCAGAGCTCAAGAACCATAACTTTTGCATTTATACTTTTTTATTTATTTCCCTTGGACTTGTGGGTGGTTGGGTGGTGCGAAGGTGGCATGTATCTTTTGTCACCCGGGCGTCCAGCTGATATTGGCTTATAGTTGGGCAAGGCCTGCTATCCTTGTAGCAGGTAAGGGTAGGGAGGTGATGTTTTTATTTCTTCTGTTTCTTCGCTTTCATTCCTGTTTCTCTTTCTTCCCTGTCCCTCCCTTTCATCTCTTCTGCTATCTCTTCTGTCTATTTTCTCCCTTTCTCTGGGAGACGACACAAAATGACCCACAAGGGTTGACGTGTCGTTAAACCCCAACTCAATCAGTCAAATAATCCCTTGGACTCTGTCACAAAATCGTGTCTGCTCTATAACTTGAAAACTGTTTAAGCTATCTTCACGAAACTTCATATAAATATCAATCAACATTAGACAACATGCAGAGCTCAAGAACCATAACTCTTACTTTTATACTTTTTTTTATTTCCCTAGGACTTTGTCACAAAAACGTGTCTGCTCTATAACTTGAAAACTGTTTAAGCTGTCTTCATGAAACTTCATATAAATATCAATCAATATTAGACGACGTGCAGAGCTCAAGAACCATAACTCTTGCATTTATACTTTTTAGCTCACCTGAGCCGAAGGCTCAAGGTGAGCTATTGTGATCACTCACCATCTGTCGTCGTCGTCCGTATGTCCGTCCGTCCGTCCGTCCGTCCACAATCTTTAAACAACATCTCCTCCTAAACCACTGATTGGATTTTGACCAAACTTCACAGGAATGATCCTTGGTTGGTCCTCTTTCAAAGTTGTTCAAATGGTTCCGGTCCGTTGCATATCTAGGTCACAGGAGCTAAAAATAGATTTTTTAACTAAAAACTTAAAAAATCTTCTTGTCAGAAACCACTGGACCGATTTCAATATAATTTTGCAGAAATGTTCCTTTGGTGATCCTCTACCAAGATTGTTCAAGCAATTCGGATTCGTCAAAAAACATGGCCGCCAGGGGGCGGGGCTTATTTTCCCTATATATCTGTATAGAAAACTTTAAAAATCTTCTTGTCAGAAACCACTGGACAGATTTCAATATAATTTTGCAGAAATGTTCCTTTGGTGATCCTCTACCAAGATTGTTCAAGGCATTTGGATTCGTCAAAAAACATGGCCGCCAGGGGGCGGGGCTTATTTTCCCCATATATCTATATAGAAAACTTTAAAAATCTTCTTGTCCGAAACCACTGGACCGATTTCAATATAATATTGCAGAAATGTTCCTTTGGTGATCCTCTACCAAGATTGTTCAAGCCATTTAGATTTGTCAAAAAACATGGCCGCCAGGGGGCGGGGCTTATTTTCCCTATATATCTATATAGAAAACTTTAAAAATCTTCTTGTCCGAAACCACTGGACCGATTTCAATATAATTTTGCAAAAATGTTCCTTTGGTGATCCTCTACCAAGATTATTCAAGACATTTGGATTCGTCAACAAACATGGCCGCCAGGAGGCAGGGCTTATTTTCCCTATATAATCTATATAGAAAACTTTTAAAAATCTTCTTGTCTGAAACCACTGGACCGATTTCAATATAATTTTGCAAAAATGTTCCTTTGGTGATCCTCTACCAAGATTGTTCAAGCCATTTGGATTCGTCAAAAAACATGGCCACCAGGGGGGCGGGGCTTATTTTCCCTATATATCTAATAGAAAACTTTAAAAATCTTCTTGTCAGAAACCACTGGACTGATTTCCATATAATTTTTTTGCAGAAATGTTCCTTTGGTGATCCTGTACCAAGATTGTTCAAGCCATTTGGATTTGTCAAAAAACATGGCCGCCAGGGGGCGGGGCTTATTTTCACTGTATATCTGTATAAAAAACTTTAAAAATCTTCTTGTCAGAAACCACTGGACCGATTTCCATATGATTTTGCAGAAATGTTCCTTTGGTGATCCTGTACCAAGATTGTTCAAGCCATTTGGATTTGTCAAAAAACAAGGCCGCTAGGGGGGCGGGGCTTATTTTCCTTATATATCTTTATGGAAAACTTTAAAAATCTTCTTGTCAAAAACCACTGGACCGATTTCCATATGATTTTGCAGAAATGTTCCTTTGATGATCCTGTTGCAAGATTGTTCAAGCCGCCATGATTCGTTAAAAAACATGGCCGCTAGGGGGCGGGGTTAATTTTCCCTATATAGAAAACTTTAAAAATCTTCTTGTCATAAACGACTGGACCGATTTCAATATAACTTGGCAGAAATGTTTCCTTAGTGACCCTCTATCAAGATTGTTCAAGCCGACATGATTTGTCAAAAAACATGGCCGCTAGGGGGTGCGGGGCTTATTTTCAATATAATTCTATATAGAAAACTTGAAAAAATCTTGTCGTCAGAAACCACAGGACCGATTTCAATATAACTTCGCAGAAATGTTTCCTTGGTGACCCTTTACCAAGATTGTTCAAGCCGTTATGATTTGTCAAAAAACATGGCCGCTAGGGGGCGGGGCTTATTTTCCTATATAATTTATCTATATAGAAAATTTTAATAGTCTTTTCAGAAAGCACTTGACCGATTTCAATGTAACTTTGCAGGAATGTTTCTTATGTAACCCTCTATCAAGATTGTTCAAGCCGTCATGATTCGTCAAAAAACATGGCCGCCAGGAGTCGGGGCTTATTTTCCGTATATATCTATATAGAAAACTTTAAAACTCTTCTTGTTAGAAACCACTGAACCGATTTCATTATAACTGCAGAAATTTTTCCTTGGTGACCCTCTACTAAGATTGTTCAAGTAATCATGATTCGTCAAAAAACATGGCTGCCTGGGGCAGGGCTTATTTTCCCTATATATCTATATATAAAACTTTAAAAATCTTCTTTTCAGAAACCAATGGACCGATTTCAATACAGCTTGGCAGGAATGTTTCTTTGGTGACCCTCTACAAAGATTGTTCAGGCTGTCATGATTCATCAAAAATCATGGCCGCTAGGGGGCGGGGCTTATTTTCCCTATATAGAAAACTTTAAAAATCTTCTCGTAAGAAACAGTTGGACCGAGTTCAATGTAACTTGGCAGGAATGTTGCTTTGGTGACCTTCTACCAAGATTGTTCAAGCCTTCATGATACGTCAAAAACCATGGCCCACAGGGGGGTGGGGCTTATTTTTCATATATATCTGCATAGAAAATTTTAAAATTCTTCTTGTCACATACCCCATGACTGATTTCAATATTACTTGGCTGGAATGTTGCTTTGGTGAACCTCTATCAAGATTGTACAAGCAATCATGATTCGTCAAAAAACATGGCTGCCATGGGGTGGGGCTTGTTTTCCCTATATATCTAAATAGAAAACTTTAAAAAATCTTCTTGTCAGAAAGCACTGAACAGATTTCAATATAACTTGGTAGGAATGTTCCTTTGGTGACCCTCTACCAAGTTTGTTCAAGCTGTCATGATTCGTCAAAAAACATGGCTGCCTGGGGCAGGGCTTATTTTCCCTATATATCTATATATAAAACTTTAAAAATCTTCTTTTCAGAAACCAATGGACCGATTTCAATACAACTTGGCAGGAATGTTTCTTTGGTGACCCTCTACAAAGATTGTTCAGGCCGTCATGATTCATCAAAAATCATGGCCGCTAGGGGGCGGGGCTTATTTTCCCTATATAGAAAACTTTAAAAATCTTCTCGTAAGAAACAGTTGGACCGAGTTCAATGTAACTTGGCAGGAATGTTGCTTTGGTGATCTTCTACCAAGATTGTTCAAGCCTTCATGATACGTCAAAAACCATGGCCCACAGGGGGGTGGGGCTTATTTTTCATATATATCTGCATAGAAAATTTTAAAATTCTTCTTGTCACATACCCCATGACTGATTTCAATATTACTTGGCTGGAATGTTGCTTTTGTGAACCTCTATCAAGATTGTACAAGCAATCATGATTCGTCAAAAAACATGGCTGCCATGGGGTGGGGCTTGTTTTCCCTATATATCTAAATAGAAAACTTTAAAAAATCTTCTTGTCAGAAAGCACTGAACAGATTTCAATATAACTTGGTAGGAATGTTGCTTTGGTGACCCTCTACCAAGTTTGTTCAAGCTGTCATGATTCGTCAAAAAACATGGCCGTTAGGGCGTAGGGCTTTATAGCTATATAAAACTTTTTAAACCACTGGACCAATTTCAATATAACTTGGCAGAAATGTTCCTTTGGTGACCCTCTTTGAAGATTCAGTTCAGGTCAACAAGATTTGTAAAAAAACATGGCCAGGGGTGTGGTGGAGGGGGGTGAGGGTGGTTAGTGCTATAAAGTTTATACAAAAGTCCTAGAGCAGTGAACTTGGCTGAAACTTCAACAGTAAATATGCCAATCTGTTTGGTCAGGTGAGCGATATAGGACCATCATGGTCCTCTTGTTTAGTTATTTCCCTTGGACTCTGTCACAAAATCGTGTCTGCTGTATAACTTGAAAACCGTTCAAGCTATTTTCACGAAACTTCATATAATTATCAATATTGATGTCAAGATTGTATTCCTGCACTAACAGGCTCCATCTGAATAACCTCTGATTCTTGTTTTTCATCTTATGGATGAAAGTCAGTGGATTGTGATTGCTGAAAACAACAATAGGTGAGGATGAAGACGTTTAACAAACATCAAAAGAATTATTCTACAGTAAAGAAAGAATACTTGTCTCTCATTCTTGCTCTTCGACATTTTGAAGTTTATCTAACTTCTTCATCTTCACCTATTGTTGTTTTCAGCAATCACAATCCACTGACTTTCATCCAGAAGATGAAAAACAAGAATCAGAGGCCACTCAGATGGGCTGTTAGTGCAGGAATACAATCTTGACATCAGGCATATCAGAGGAAAAGATAATACTATTCCTGATGCTTTGCCTAGAGCATGATGTCTTGATCTGTGTTTCTATATATAAATAAAACTTTCTGGAAAAACATGTTTACAATAACAAATTGTTGATGTTCTTGATTCTGGACTGAGTTATTTTTGGTATGTTATAGAACATTTAGGATGTTCTTGACTAAAACTGGAAAATTAGTGATGCCTCTAGTAAATTCTTTTTCTAGAATGGTCTTTGATATTATATAAGGAGAAAAGATTTTCATATGGGCATCTTTGTATACTTTCATGGGAAATTATTCTATACTGGATTACTTTAATATTTTATTCATTCTGGAATTTAACTCTGAATTCAGGGACTTTAAATTGTGGGATCAGAAAGATTTGTTTTATAAATTCTTGTGGATTATTTCTGAGGGACTTTGTGACATAAACTTGAAAGGTACTGTGTACTTATATTTTTCTTTTTTTGCACATTGTCTTACTTTTTTTGTTATCAGTAAATATTGTAAATAATTTTATAGCTTGTTGCTGGTTTCACTTTCATTTCTTTCCCATTATGCCTGGCTCGTAACACAACAATAGACGACGTGCAGAGCACAAGAACCATAACTCTTGCTTTAATACTTTTTGAGTTATTTTCCTTGGAACTGTCCATCACAAAATCATGTCCGCTCTGTAACTTAAAACCTGTCCAAGATATCTTCAAGAAACTTCATGTAAATATCAATCAACATTAGATGATGTGCAGAGTGCATGAACCATAACTCTTGCATTTATACTTTTTGTATTACTTCCCTTGGAACTTTGTTCGTCACAAAAATCATGTCCGCTCTATAACTTGAAAACCATGCAAGATATCTTCAGGAAACTTTATATGAATATCAATCAACATTAGACGACGTGCAAAGAGCAAGAACCATAACTCTTGCATTTATACTTTTTGAGTTATTTCCCTTGGAATCTCATTGGTTAATATAAATGTTCGCTGAATGTACAATACAATGTGACACCAAAAAGGGGGGAGACATCTGTGTTTTTGTAGAAAAACAAATTCTAGTTACTATAGGATTTTTCCTTTGTGGTGTGCTGGGATGCTGCTGGGAATGAAAGAGTATGCAGTATGGGCTAATTTAGCAGACCACAAATTGGTGATATTTTTCCAAGAAAATGGGATTTGACAAATCCTGTTTTCTGGGAAAAATAAGAAAAATACTTCAAAGTGTTGTCTGCTGAAAATTTTACTCAGGGTGCTTAAAGTTAACATAGACTCAACTTGTATTTGAGGACAGTTTAAAGCTTTAGATTAGTGGAGTATCTGGATACATGCTCTTCTTATTTCTCTGCAAAAACATAAAAATGTATTACTTATTAAAATTGTCTCAATGGGACACTACTGATGAGGGTTACAATGTTTTGTTTTTGTGGAAGAAAAATATAAATACTTTTTGGTGATCTGAATTTGTGAATGATACGATAGACAATGCAGGAAAATGGCCTTTATGCTAAATGTTTGTAATGAAAATCCAGATTAACCTGTACACCTATGCTGTGTGATCAGGATCTTCATGGCCCTCTGGCTGAATCACTGCACAGCTCCAGATAATGTATATTTTTCAGCCAAACAGTGTTGACATTTTTCTTATTTCTCCAGAAAAACATATGTTGTGGGTACTCTTTAGAAGCATAGCACCCAAAACATATTTTGTGTGTACTCTTTAGAAGCTGACACACTTCTAATGAGTACCCACAACATGTTTTGTGGAGAAACTAGAAAAATATTGACATGATATCCTCACTTATCTGGAACTGTCACTGGCTACAGTAGAGTGAATATGAGCCAGCACACGACAAAACCTACAATAAGACCTGTGTAACCAGCAAAGATCAGTCGGTACATCCACTCAGTATGGCAAGGGTTCTCATTTATCCCTCTTTGGATACCATGAAGGCTGTAGAAGGCATGTGCAATCAGTGTAGACTGATCAGACTGCTCAGATGCACAGACTGATCTGAGTCTTCGCTGGCCGCACAAGTCTTTTTGTAGATTTTGTCATGTGCTGGCTCATATATTAACAAACAGAGAAAGCTCATATCAGACTGTAAATACACTTGCTGATCTGGGTTTTCACTGTTTGCATACTGCATAAGGATCCTTTCCTTGTCTTGCATACTACATTTTGTTTTGTTTCAGCCGTCATCACTGATTGGTGTGCCAAATCACAGAACTGTACAACGACCCCCATATCGTCCTGAGGGCATCACAACGCATTTTGACAATAAAAGCACAGATATAGTTTGATAGTACTCAATAATTATTTTATATATACAGATGGAAGATAGCATCAGATGAAGAAATTGTTGTAGCCCTCAGTTATTGTTATATCTGTTTGATTACTAAACCAAGTTAATATACCATATGCTGCAAGTACCGTAGCCCTGGGTTGATGTGTTGTTAAGTCTGAACTAAGCTAATCATCATCATCATCATCACTATTATAGACCTCAGATATCATTGTATTTAACAGTGAGAGTCTAGTTGTTCAAAAACATTATAAAACATTGTTATCTCATGGTTAATGTGTGTTCCATCTTATATATATTTTATTAACTTTAGCACTATCCCAGTCAGCATTCTACGTAAATCTATATCGGGCCGACATCGGCCCGTCAGGGTAGCTGAGGGGCCGATGACGGCCCGATGTAGATTTACGTAGAATGCTAGCTGGGATGTACATGGCTGCAGATAACTATTAGTGAGATTTTTTAACTTGTTTTTTTACAAAAATAAGACCACAGGAGACAATCTAAATGAAATTTCAAGTCTTATTTTCTGTAAAAAATAAGAAAAAATATTTTAAATTGTTTAAAAGGCATCAGGTTGAACTATTTTAAGCTTTCAACTTTGCAGCCTCTTTAATGTGTTGTGCTAAGTTTTTTTCAGTGGGCAGTTTAACTCTTTCCCCACTAGTGGTGACTATTGTCGTCTGCTGATAGCCTTTGCAAACAGTTTGGACCCAGATCAGGCCCGACAAAATGTTGCGCCTGATCTGGATCCAAACTATTTGACACTCTGATGGTATTCCTGAAAGATTTTTTTGAAAAAGTTAATTTTTAAAAACAGACGACAAAAAAGCATGCAAAATTACCCAGCATGCAAAGAGTTAATAGATGCAAAAAAGTTTCCTTAATTATTTCCGAGCTTTAAACACATCCATAAAAAAGAAATGTTTCATGCATTTAATAAAAAGGGGGTATAGGGGGTCAGAAACAAGGAGGAAGTTTACATAGTGATAAAAGTTTACATTAACTAATGATGTTGATGAAAAAAAAAAAAAAAAAGTATAAGTTACAAATAAGTTCTGGTAATGCAAAAGCTACTCACAATTTTTCAAGGAAAAATATTAATGTTATAAACAGGGTGATCATTTTTCCAAAAACTAGTTTTCAGGACTACATGTATATTGGTAATTGTAGAATCGATTGTTTTGATATTATTTTATACCCCCAGCAACCTGTGTTTGTGAGGGGTTTACTGTTTTCATGTCAGTCTGTCTGTCCGTCTGTTAAGTTTTGGTTTCTGCTTCTTATTTTGCTAAATAATTTAAGGAATCTTTTCATCTTTTGCATAAATGTTGACATTGATAAGATGTTGCTGTTACACAAAAATAAGGGCCTAGAGGCTAATTTCTTTGAAGTTATTTCCCTTTGTAAGTCTTGAAAAAGCATTTTGGTTTCTGCTTCTTATTTAGTTAAATAATTTCAGGAATCTTTTCATATTCTTCATAAATGTTGATATTGATGAGGTGTTGCTGTTAGACAGAAAAAAGAACCTAGGGGTTAATTCCTTTATAGTTATTTCCCTTTGTAATTCTTGAAAAGGCATTTTAGTTTCTGCTTCTTGTCATGCTAAATAATTTAAGGATTCTTTTCATATTTTACATAAATGTTGATATTGATGAGATGTTGCTCTCAGAAAAAATAAGGGCTAGGGGTTAATTCCTTTACATTTATTTCCCTTTCTTATTCTTGAAAAGGTGTTTTGGGCTGAATAATTTAAGGATTTAAAATGTTTTCTTATTTTGCATAAATGTTGATATTGATGAGGTGTTGCTGAGAGAAAAATAGGGGTCTAAGGGTTAATTTCTTTAGAGTTATTTCCCTTTGTTATTCTTGTAAAGGTGTTTTGGTTTTTTGCTTCTTATCTTGCAAAATAATTTAAGGAATCTTTTCATATTTTGCATAAATATTGATACTGATTAGATGTTGCTATAGAGAATAACAAGGGCCTAGGGGTTTAATCCTTTACGGTTAATTCCCTTTGTTCTTCTTGAAAAGTGCTTTGGCATGACTGTCTGCGGGCCCCCGTAGCCCAGTGGATAGGAGAGTTGACTTTTAATCCATTAGGTTTCTCACCGTTGTGGTTCAAGCCGCACTCGGGTCACATATGGGAAAGCCAAGTATTTTTTTTGTTGTTCTTCTTGAAAATAAATTTGCTTTGGCATGACTTTATAGTGCATGCACGCTGAAATCAATTCATCTCAAAATTTTTGTTGAAGCGAAATGATACTTTGCAGACTCATTACAGACATGTGCAGGGAGAAGTATGATACTGAAAAAAATATTTTCTCAAAACGACAGCTTTTTTCACTTTATAGCCATATTTAGCTCACCTGAGCCGAAGGCTCAGGATGAGCTATTGTGATCACTCTTCGTCCGTAGTCGGTCCGTCTCCTCTGAAACTCCTGGGCCAATTTTCTTCAAATTTCTCCTGGAGTCTTTTGTTAATGGGAGATTGAAAATTTGTGCAGATGGTTTGGTCTGTTAATCAAGATGGCCACCATGCCCATATATGGTAAAAACACTTAAAACTCTTCTCCAGAACCAAGAAAGCTTCAAGGCTGAATATTGGTATATAGCATCAAGGACTCAAGGTCTACCAACTTTGTTCAAATGATGGCCCTAGGTTGACATTTTTTATGGCAAGGTCTAATTTGCATCCCTATGCATTTGTATGGGGAAAATATTGAAAATTCAGTTTCTCAGAATGTATTAAAGACCAATGACTGAAACTTACAACTTAGGATCAAAGTAGCAAACCCTTTCAGTTACAATCAAAGTTTTGTCCCCCAGGGTCATCTGCCTTTGCACCTGGGCTATGTACATGTATAAAATCTTGTAATCTTTAAAGGTCTTCTTCTCTAAAACAGTTGGACCAATTTTCACCAGGTATCACATTGGGCCTTCTGTCAAAGGCGTATTTGTTCAAACCATTCTGCATCATGAAATGAGATGGCCGCCATGCTCATATATGGTGAAAAACACTTAAAAATCTTCTTCTCCAGAACCAAGAAAGCTTCAAGGCTGAATCTTGTTACAGAGCATTGGGGACTCAAGGTTATCCAGGTTTGTTCAAATGATGACCCTAGGTTGACATTTGACCGTTTTACAGCACAGTCAAATTTGCGTCCCTTTGCATTTGTATGGGGAAAATATTGAAAATTCAGTTTCTCAAAATGTATTAAAGACCAATGGCTGAAACTTACAATGTACGATCAAAGTAGCAAACCCTTTCAGTTACAATCAAAATTTTGTCCCCCAGGGTTTTCTGCCCTTACCCCTGGGCTACATATATGTATAAAATCTCGTAATCTTTGAACGCCTGCTTCTCTGAAACAGCTTGACCAATTTTCACCAGATTTCTCATTGGGCCTTCTATCAATTTGTTCAAAAGGTTCTGCATTATTAAACAAGATAGCCGCCATGCCCATATATGGTTAAAAACACTTAAAAATCTACTTCTCCAGAACCAAGAAAGCTGCAAGGCTGAATCTTGTTGCAGAGCATTGGGGAATCAAGGTCATCCACATTTGTTCAAATGTTGACCCTAGGTTGACATTTGACCTTTTTACGGCACTATCAAATTTTACGTCTCTATGCATTTGTATGGGGAAAATATTGAAAATTTAGTTTCTCAAAATGTAAACCAGTGGCTGAAACTTGCAATGTATGATCAAAGTAGCAAATACTTCTAGTTACAACAAAAATTTTGTCCCTAGGAGTCATCTGCCCTTGCCCCTGGGCTATATACATGTATAAAATATCAAAATCTTTAAACGTCTTTTTCTCTGAAACAGCTTGACCAAATTTCATCAGATTTCACATTGGGCTTTCTGTCGAAGGGGTATTATCAATTTATTCAAACCATTCTGCATCATTAAACAAGATATCCTCCATGCCCATATATGGTAAAAAACACCTAAAAATCTACTTCTCCAGCACCAAGAAAGCTTCAAGGCTGAATCTTTGTATATAGCATGAGGGATTTAAGATCTACAAAGTTGATTCAAATGATGATTCTAGGTTGACCTTTGACCTTTCTATGGCAAGGTCAAATTTGCATTCCCATACTCTTGAATGGGGAAAATGTTTTAAAATCATTTTCTGAAAATGTCTTAAAGACTGCTGGCTGAAACTTACAATGTATGATCAAAGTAGCAAACCCTTTTAGTTACAATCAAAATTTTGTCCTCCTGGGTTATCTCTCCTTGCCCCTGGACTATATACATGTATAAAATCTTGTAATCTGTAAAAGTCTTCTTCTCTGTAACAGCTTGACCAATTTTCACCAGATTACACTTTTGGCCTTCTTTTGAAGGCATATTATCAATGTGTTCAAACCATTCCGCATCATTAAACAAGATGGCCATCATGCCCATATATGGTGAAAAACCTAAAAATCTTCTTCTCATGAACCAAGAAAGCTTCAAGGCTGAATCTTGGTATTTAGCATCCGGGACTTAAGGTCCACCAAGTGTAGTCAAATGATGATCCTAGGATGACCATTAACCTTTCAAGGACAAGGTCAAATTTGCAGCCGCATACTCTTGTATGCGGAAAATGTGGCAATACTGGAAGAAAGTTGTATGGCATCTGCAGATATGCAATGGCAGTTTTACTCAGGTGAGCGAATCATGGCCTAATGGCCTCTTGTTTGGTAATTCTAGATTACTAGGTTTTGTACTAGGGTGCTCTGAGATAGTGCATGAATGGTGAAATGAACATGACTCAAAGAATTTATTGACAAATTCTGATACTTTGCCGAATCATTAGAGACCTATTAAACATGTGAATGAAGAAGTTTGCTACTGGAAAAAAATCATTTTTGACAAATGACTGCCACTTTAACCTCACCATTTATGTCTATCCATATGTCTGTCTGTATTGGTTTACCCAATCAATACAATCTGAAGCAAATATGCATTTTAATACATTGCTTTTCAGTACCCACAAGGCAGTCATTACCTTGCTGGGGTGGGGGAGGGTGGGGGGATATCTAATAAGCACTGCTTACTGACACTTCTTCTTGTATCCATTCTTCTCCTTGTTGAATACTTTCAGAAAAAATAATTCTAAACAAAATGCCTTTCGTCTTGAATAACAGACTAAATATTGAAGTTGAACTGCCTATATGAATCATTGCCACCTCTTATACTTTATAGTTTTATAAGCAGTTTCACCCCATAGGTGCTGGACTTAATCAGAACAAAGCATACTCTATATGCAAACAATCAGTGCTTTCACTTAGATCTAGCTACGCAGTGTAGGACCTTTCCATACACACGCATGCACGCACACACACACACACACACACACACACACACACACACACACACACACACACACACACACACACACACACACACACACACACACACACACACACACACACACACACACACAATCATTTGTTTTTGTTAAATTTGTTTTTATTTCTTATCCAAACATCTTGTGGCTACTCATTGAAATTACCATAACGAGTCAATCCCAGTGATTACCCACAAGATACATTTTGGCATAAGACATTTTTTTAATGCTGTAAACTTCCGTTATCTGGAAAAGTAGTTTGTTAAGAACAGTGGTCCCTGATCAGAATGTTCATATGCCAGAGCTCCAGATAATTATTTTTTTTTTTTTTCCATAAATTGTTGATACTGATCATATTTGTCCACAGAACATAACTTGTATGTACTCATTAGAAGTGCCTCACAGAGGATTTTCTAATGAGTACAGACAGTGTATGCTTTTGTGGACAAGAAATTTTGGATTTTTTTTATTGGATACCCCTGTTATCTGGAGCTATGAGCAACTATGTTCCCCCCATTTGAGAGGATGGGGACATACTGATTTTGATGTGGATCCCCTTAGCATCAGCATTGAATATATAATTGGGATATAACAAAGAACTGATTAGATTTTGGTGACCTTGACCTAATTTTCAACATTGCAGCAATAGAAAAACTGAAAATTCACAGTGGGGGGTATCTGTTTTCTCTGAAAATACAGTTACTAGTTTAACTGCTCTATGCCATATTTTCTGTCAAGTATTCTTAAACACCTTAGTTCCTTACCCTATATATCCTTTACTTTGAATATATCCAGTTTACTACCTGCTGATATGTGTAAAAATTGCTGGATGAGTTACAGAGTGTAAACGCAGATCAGATGGTACATTCTCTGGTGTCTGACCTGGGTCTACCCTGTTTGCTCAGGCCTGTCTGTCAGAATACTTGGGTTAAATATGATATAAGTGTGAAGAAGATGGAGAGGCGGATCTGCTTGGTATTTGTTTGTTGACGTGCTCCTGATGTATCTTATTTACACTAAGTATGGGGACATACAAGCCTGAACAAACAGAATGTGGCATCTGATCAGGTTCTACTCAGTTTGCCATTCATCTAGCAATTTCTAGATACATGAAAAGGTAGTAGAATGAACGTTGTCAAATTTAAAGCTTAGCACTTTGGGTAAAATTTTCAGCAGGCAACATTCTGATATATTTTTCTTATTTTCCCCAGAAAACAGGTTTTGACATTTCATGCAAATTGTCTGCAGTGGAGACAATGTGCTTGAAATGTAAAATCCTGTTTGTTGGGAAAAATAAGAAAATATCAATTTGTCCTCAGCTGAATTAGCCCAGATAGTAGTAAAGGTTAAGAAAAGTTGTAAGAAAAACTTTCCAAATAATTAGGGTAAATACCATACATGTATTTTATATCAGAGCCATGTTATGAGATGTGGGATGAAGGGTTTTCGTCACCAGCCTTGAAGGCTCAGTTGGATACGCCGTCCGACTTGAGACCAGGAGGTCGGGGGTTCAATCCCCGTCGAGGTCGGCAACATTCTTTCGTGGAGATTGATCATGAAATATTTTCTACGGTCATTTTCTCCCTTCCGCTGATTCAAGAAGGGCAGTTGTCAGTTTCTGGCGAAAGAATGTGCACAATACTGGTTAACCGCTTAGAGGACTAAGCCTGCCCAGTAAATGTGTGGTTAGGTAAACTGACCACGCTCAACATGACCCCATTGGGTTGACTGGGCCGTAAAACCTCAACACAAAAAAAAAAAAAAAAAAAAGGGTTTCGTCTTCATACAGGAACAAAGCCAGGTAGAATCATCATTCTGCGAGGTCTGAATAGAGCCGTCATTGTTTGTATGCTGACTCTGGTAAATGAAACATAAAGGCCCCTCTTATCTAGTGGTATGAACCAAAATACAGTTGACTCTCATTATCTCGGTCCAAGGGACTCTCTGAAATACTTCGAGATATCCATACCCCGACATATCAGGTTTGCAGAGTTGAGGAAAAACTAAATCGTACAACAACATTTCACAAATGAATATATAATTAAACTCCTGAAGTTAGAGATATATTGAAACTATTGTGGAAAAGAGGAGAAATTGCTCCTTTGGAGCAATTTCTCCTCTTTTCCACAATATTTTGTCATCTGTTGTTAGGTTTCCATGCTAAAACAGGGACCAGATTTTCAGTTCGAGATAAGCGGTTATTGGAGATAAGTGAAGTGGAGATAACGAGAGTTGACTGTATTTGGAACCCTACTTAGCTCAAAATTGGAACAAGTCTTCTTTACTTCCTGTTGGTGTGTCAAAAAACAAAACAAAAAAAAAACAACAAAAAATCAGCAGCTGCTGGGTGAGTGGCAAACAGTGTAGACCCTGATCAGATGCCGCATTCTATGGCATCTGATCAGAGTCTATACTGTTTGCTCCGGCTTGTCTGTCCAAATACTTGGGATAAATACAATATTTGTTGGTTGACCTTACAGTTAAACTTGTTATTGTTGTTATTGTTTAACATACCCTAACAACTATTTTGACTTAACAATACCTTACTTATCAGCTAGATAAGCATTTTCTAAAAAAATTGTTATTAATGTAACCTGCTGCATAGCTCTCGATAAGATGCTTTTTTTTTCAATCCAAAAGTATTGATATTTTTCTTTTTTCGAAAACATATGTTGTTGGTACTCATTAGAAGCGCCTCAGCGAGGTGCTTCTGCTGAGTACCATCAACATATGTTTTCGTGGAGAATTAAGAAAAATATTAACCTGATATTCACTCTTATCTAGACCAATGCTGCTGTCCAATGCCATTGCAAAATTCTGACCAGTAATTATCGGAAGTCGGATTTAGGGATCATTTTCCACATCAGAACTTAAAGTAAGGCAGGGACATTACAAGAAAATGAGATAAAGCAAATGAGCAGCTACGTAAGCAAATGTATCTTCTGATGTGCAGCCAACAAAGGCTCAAAATCAGCGTGCGCATGTGCACAGTCTGATCGGAGTCATCATTGTCACATGAAGAAACTTAGCATGTTTTGCTATCCAAAATGCACCTAGTGAAGAGTAGTCAGACTATGAATGCACAGGCTGATCTGAATCTTCACTGGGTACACATGTATGAAGGTATGTTTTGCACATCCATCAGCTCAAACTGATTATTACATAGTTCCAAGAAAAAAGGGGAATGTCAAGATATATATTTTTATGCCCCTGCCTGCTGAAGGCAGCAGTGGGGCATATAGTGTTTCACCATTATGTTACATCTGTACGTGCTTACATCTGTAGATGCGTATGTCACATTCGTAACTAGTCTAACAAATGTTTAAGTTTACATTCAAGTTTACATTGACATTTACATCCGAGTGTCTCTTGGAGGTCAAAACTTGGGTACCTTTTATGCTGGGAAGTTGAACTTTGGTATGCTACTTACCCAGATCTAAACCTTCAACCTGCAAGAGCTGCTGCTGGCTCATGCCCTGGGATGGGCTTAGGGTCAAAAAGTATAACAGATAAGATTGAGCATTTAGAAAATAGTTTTTGAAATTTATGCATCCAGATGTTGCCATATGGGCAAAGACCAAAGGATGGGGGCATCTGTGTACTTCGTACACATGTCTAGTTTTTATTTCTCCACTAAAATATGTGCCATGGCAAGGTTTCTACTGAGTACTAGGGGCAATCCGGCAAAGTTCGGACGCACTCGGGACCTTTCGGCTGCATACGTTTGTTTGACGTTTCTTTATTGACTGGTTTCCGCCTTCTCCTGAACTTTCGATAAGTTATGACTGTAATTGAAGCTGTGCATAGACCAAGAATGTGCTTGATTACCATGTTTAATACCTGGGTTCAAGCTCAGAAACAACTATATGTTGAGTTCGGGGAACTTCGTCCACCCTGGGTGAAGTTCGGACAGTAATATTTTTCCTTGCAGGGGAAGTTCGGACATAGGTGATTTTTAAAAAAAATATATATGGACAAATTCGAAACTTAAGTAACACGGGTTATATATTAGGGCTGTATAACTGTCATTCTATCATTTCTTAAAAAAATGTCAGAAAGTGTGCTTTAGAAGACAAATTGGGTGGGATGGGGGTAACTTGGGGATAATTTTAGTACGGGTGTGCGAGCCAGTATTTCGAAACCTACCA
This sequence comes from Anodontia alba, assembly GCA_964016985.1. NCBI lineage: Eukaryota > Metazoa > Mollusca > Bivalvia > Lucinida > Lucinidae > Anodontia > Anodontia alba. The sequence continues at coordinate 64,598,233 of OZ024830.1, read as the reverse complement.
CATTCATATACCTGCCCTTTGAAAAAACGGACCCATTCATATACTAGATGGTCTGAAATGTTTACCCATTCATATACTGCCCGTTGATTTTTTTTTGTACCCATTTATTACTGCTAGTTAGACAAATATTGCAGTCAATTCATTGAATACCAAGAGAACAAGCAGCCTCAAAAATCTCTGAGTGAAAAATATGTGCATATACCGGGATGTCAGAAAAAGTGGGGCCTTTTCATATACCAATCAAGAAAAATTGTCAGTCATATACTTTTTGTCGAAAAAAGGGAGCCAATCATATACTTGGCAGCGCTGAAAAAGGGGGCCATTGGGCACGCACATCTGTACTATGACATATATAGGAAGTTACCCCCCACCCCTCAACCCCCTCTCCCCTGAGTTTGGATCATATTAAACAGTAAAAAAGACTACAGATTGTTGCGAAAAGGGCCTGTTCAAATCGGTATGTTGCCGTCTTTTTCCATTTCGTTGTTCTGACAAAAACCAGTATAGGTTCAGCGTATGTAACAATAAACAAGGTATTTATATCGGCAAACTTAATCGTATCGTCATTGTTGAGAACACTTCCCGGATCTTCGTATCTCCTGAACTTCGTATACAGGTTATCCGAGAGGTTATCAAAGTGATGTGCTTGTGTGTTCTCAACGATGATAGCATGGTAGTTCATCAAATCTGCATATATAACACATTTCAACCCTGGTGAATACGCTGAGCTTATTATTATTATTATTATTATTATTATTATTACATCTAAACAACGAAAATAATAATAAAATCGACACAAACTGAACGGGCCATTTTCGCAAAAAATATAATCTTTTCACTTTGATATGACGTAGACCTGTAGACTTTACGTCATTTAACCTTTACCACTCTCTGGGCTTGTTTAGCAGGCGACAAATTGATGATTTTTTTTCTTATTTTTGCTAGAAAACAGGATTTCATATTTTCATTTAAATTGTCCCAGTTGGTTACAATTTGCATGAAATGCCAATATCTGTTTTTCATGGAAAAATAAAAATATATTATTATTAAAATGGCGTCTGCTGAAAATGCTACATTTGGTGTTCATTCGGTGAAATAAAATTCGATCTTACATGTACACAGACAAAAATTCAAATATTCTCTATGTGTATAAACCACTGCAGAGTCTTGCAATCTCGTAAAACCGGTTATTTTACTTCCCCGCAGCCGGTGTAAGTACCGTGTTGTGACCGTAGGACGTCTCACCGTAAATTCACCATAGTGCAGATTATTACCATTGCCTTTGGAATCATTGTGGTATCTTTGAAAATGGTGTTCTGCTCATGTATACGCTAAATGACGTGAGCATTGCTGCAAATTTCATTACTGCTTATGAAGAGTCTCAATAAAACCGAGACTGCCATTTTCTACCTGTAATGATTTCTTTGTTTCAAATGCAACCTTTTTAGAGTTTTCTTTTACACCATCCAGTAGTTTATTACTGATCGTTCAAAGACTGTGATTAAGTTGTAGTTTATTCTTATTGTTCGTCCGCTTTCTGTTTGTTATGATGTTTTGTTTGTAATGACTCAGTTTATTTATGATATCCTTGTCCTCGGAGCCTGGGAAAGAGCTGTCCTCTTGGCCATCTGCTTGTGTTGTTATCGCACCTGCTTGTAGCAGGGTGCGATATAGGCGTCCGATTTTCCGTCCGTCCGTCCGTCCGTCCGTCCGTCCGTCCGTCCGTCCGTCAGTCCGTCCGTCCGTCCGTCCGTCTGTCAACATTTATGTCGACGTTCGACATTTATGTCAAAGTTAGTATTCTTATCAACTACAAGACTAAACAACCATCAAACCTTGCATGAAACATCTCCCTGACCTCCTGACTTTGCAACAAGGGCATCCGCTTTTCCGTATGTCTGTCCATTCGTCCGTCTGTCTGTCAACATTTATGTCGAAGTTCGACATTTATGTCAAAGTTAGTATTTTAATCAACTACAAGACTGAACAACCATCAGACCTTGCATGAAACATCTCCCTGACCTCCCGACTTTGCGACATAGGTGCCCACTTTTCCATTCGTCTGTCTGTTCGTCTGTCTGTCTGTCTGTCTGTCCGTCTCTTAACAGTTCTGTTATGTCGAAGTTCGACATTTATGTCAAAGTTAGTATTCTAATCAACTACAAGACTAAACAACCATCAAACCTTGTATGAAATCTCTCGCTGACCTCCTGACTTTGTGACATAGGTGCCCACTTTTCCATTCGTCCATCTGTTTGTCCGTCCGTCCGTCTCTTAACAGTTCTGTTATGTCGAAGTTCGACATTTACGTCAAAGTTAGTATTCTAATCAACTACAATTCTACAACAACCATCATACCTTGCATGACACATCTCGCTGACCTACTGACTTGGCAGATATGTTGACCCAGTGACCTTGACCTATATTTTGCGCTCCATTGACTTTGACACAATTTACGTTGACGTTCCAGATCTTCTCAACTATAAGGTGTACAACTACCAAACCTTGCATAGTGCTTCTCCTAGAGGTACAGACTTGGCAGGTACCTTGACCCGGTGACCTTGACCTATATTTTGCACTCCAGTGACTTTGACATATTTTGCGTCGACGTTCGATATCTCCTCAACTATAAGGCCTACAACCATCAAACCTTGCAAAGTGTTTCTCCTCAATGTACTGATTTAGCAGATACCTTGACCTGGTGACCTTGACCTATATTTTGGCTGCAGTGACTTTGACATAATTTACGTCAACGTTCCAGATCTCCTCAAGTGTAAGACCTCTAGCCACCAAACCTTGCATAGTGCTTCTCCTATATGTACTGACTTGGCAGGTATCTTGACCTGGTGACCTTGACCTATATTTTGCGCTCCAATGCCGTTTTACACATTTTACGTCAACGTTCAATATCTCCTCAACTATAAGGCCTACAACCATCAAACCTTGCATAGTGCTTCTCCTCAATGTACGGACTCTGCAGGTACCTTGACTGGGTGACCTTGACCTATATTTCACGCTCCATTGACTTTTACACCTTTTACGTCACCCTTCCATATGTCCTCAACTATAAGGCCTTCAACCACCAAACCTTATATAGCACTTCTTCTCGATGTACTGACTCGACAGGTACCTTGACCTGGTGACCTTGACCTATATTGTGCACTCCAGTGACTTTGACACATTTTATATTGATGTTCGGTATCTCCTCAAATATAAGACCTACAGCCACTAAACCTTGCATAGTACTTCACCTCATTGCACTGGCTTGGCAGGTACCTTGACCCAGTGACCTTGACCTATATTTGACACATTTTATGTTGATGTTTGATAACTCCTCAACTATGAGGCCTACAACCACCATACCTTGCATTGTGCTTCTCCTTGATGTACTGAATTAGCAGGTACCTTGACCCGTGACCTTGACCTATATTTCATGCTCCAGTGACTTTTACACATTTTACGTCAACGTTCCATTATCATTGGGCTGTATGATACGAAAAGTCAGTGCTGGATATAGCCAACAGAGGGAATGGGACTGGCCTGGAATATATGTGCCCCACTAGGCACTTTGTCTACATTTTTTTCAACCCAGTTTTCCAAGTAAGCACAGCTAAGAATGAAATAAACTTATTTAATAACCACATTCTGATTGTGGCTCCTGTGACTTTTGCGCCAGCAGGTGCGATGACGCCTTCCGCGGAATTCTTGTTTTAATTTTATGCAGTGCGTGTAAACTTATCTTACTTTTTGGTGCTTTGTGGTTTATTCTACGAGGCGATTTGTTGTATGTCTTACCTTGTGTTGTTTTGTTCTTGTGTTTTCAGTCCTTTTAGAATTGCGATTACCTCGCTTGGGGAAGAGAGAGCTAATCTTAGTGCTTAGTGATCGATTTGTGCTTGTTTGGATTTGTCGGTTTCCTCTTCCTCTTGGTGTCTGGGAAGGGCTGTGGTTTGTGATTGTGGCACTCCCTGGACTTTTCTCTTACCCTTTTTTATACTATCCCGACTGGTGTTAAGGGTGGGAATTAAATTGTATCGTTCCAGAACATTGCTTTTTCATTTACTTCTTATATTTTTGCACAGAATAATCGAGCTTTCCATATCTCTCAAAAATGTTTGATTTGGCACATTTCTGCTTGTATTGTTTCCATTTTTTTTTTTCAGAATTTCAACAGGGGAAGGGGGAGAGCAGGGCTACATCATTTTATTTACGACATAATGGGACTTATGTATGTGACCGTTGTAAAATCATAGAACAGAATATAAATGAATTAAAATAAATATGTATATCTCAAGTGCAGTGATCTCAAGCGGGCCTATAACAGTCTGAAATAGATGCTAGCATGCAGGGTTGTACAGGTTTTGATTTTCTGTGTGAGGTTTAATTGACATCTTCCTTTATATTGTCACCAATACCAGAATTTGGATTGTGTATATATAGAACGAATGATTGAACAGTATGCTCGAGCACGCCAATAAGTTTTCTTAAATATCAAATTAAAAAAAAAATTCTTGTGTCCTGTGGTATTCTCACTTTGAGCCATCGAACAATTCAAAACTCGGAAAGAACCTTAGTAAATCTGGTCTACTATTTTCTTTTACTGAAAACAGTAAACAAAAGATTAAATGATTAAATTGAATTCAGTACAAGCCAACAAGCAGTGTTCGCCAACTCCTGTTTGTCTTCAAGGTCATAAAGACAATATCTTTTTTAGCGAAAAGGTCCCGTCAAACCGGTTAGTCGTTTTAATCATTATGTTCGTTGATTTGATGAAAAAAATCAGCGTATGCACCGAGGTTGAAAGTACTTATGTTTATAGATTTGATTACCTATAGCATTACATAAATCGTTGAGAACACTCAAACACAATATTTTGATAACCTTCTAAGAAATTGTAGGCAAGTGTTCTCAACAATGACAATACGGTCATGCATCAAGTTTGGCAATATAAATGCCCTGTTTCTTGCTTCATACGCTGAGCTTATCCGAGTTTTAGTCATAACAAGGAAATGGAAAATGTTAGCAACTTAGCGATGTGAACGGGCCCTTTTTCGCAACAATCTATAGTCTTTTTCACTTAATGTGATGTGGATTAGAAGACCCCTTGCCAATACATGTGCAAAGTTTGACCACAGACAGGCGGTCGGTTTTAGGATGCCTGCAAATTTCAACCTTTGTGCCAAAAGCCACGGCGAAGTGGTGCATAACCCTTTTCTTTTATTTTCGTTTCGTTTTTTTTTTTTTTTTTTTTTTTTTTTTGACGTCCGGACTTCCCCACTGCCCTTACTTCAGCTGTGGGGAAGTTCGGACAGTCTTTAACGAGTAAAAACCTGATTGTGTCTTTTCGTTTAAACTCAAATGACCGAAATTTGCATTATAAAAACGATCAAATTTAACCCCAAATATGAAAAGTAATCGAAATAAACGAGTAACTTTGTGCGAATACTTCACACGATGCTGTTACTTTTTTTCAAAATTTGCCGCGGGCCCGAAGTTCTGAATGTCACAGTTGAAAGGCTCGCGAAATCACGGGCGATTTCATACTTTGTACCCGAAATGTATCTTAACGAACCGAAAGGAAACGGAATAGACATCTTCTTTTAGCGTTTCCAGTTATTCAACACACCACTATACGAGTGTTAGCTTTAAAGTTTACGGAAATAAACAAATTGTCCGAACTTTTACGGGTGTCCGAAGTTTACCGGATTGCCCCTATACAACATACGTTTTTTCGTAGACTATGAAGAAAAATCTCTGCATCCTTTTGTTGGTAAAATGTCATATTTGGAGCTATGACATCAGTCAAGACAGAGTTGTGAATATTCAAAGACTGACATTTGAGCCATTCATATAGAAATGTACCTTCAGGAGATATGATGGTCCAGATCAGCCTGTGCATCCATACAGATTTGTCAGGGGCGTCAGTGTGCTTACAGTGTCATTGGATACTGTAGAATTATAAAAGGTCTTTATCAAATTTGGTGGCCTCACTGGCTGATCTGGATCTATACTATATTCATGTCTCAAAGACACCTTTTCTCATTGCGTGGTGGCTCATTTGTATACCAGTTAGAGAGTGGCATTCAAGCACACCTTGGCTGTACTGTCAATGCTGAGTGTTGATCCCCATGCGCAATGCTGAGTGTTGATCACTTTGGCTATACTATACAATGCTGAGTGTTGATTGCCCTGGATGTACTGTACAATGCTGTGCTATATGAAGTTGAGTGTGGATCACTTCAGCTATTCTGTACAATGTTGAGTGTTGATCATTTAGACTGTTTGGTTGAGCGTTGATCACCTTGGCTGTACTTTACAATGCTGAGTATACTTCAGCAATGCTGAGTTTTGATCACATTGTTTATACTGTACAATGCTGAGTGTTGATCACTTCTGCTGTACTGTATAATGCTGAATGTTGATCAGAATCTGCTGATTTGTTTTCGCAAACATGTAACTCTTTAGGATGCTGTTGACAGCATTAGCAGACAAATATGTGATGCCTTGAAAATGGGGCTTGATATTAAATAAGCAAACAGTGGTTAGAATTTTTTTTTTTTTTTTTTTTTTTTTTTTTTTGGTATTATTATTCCTTGAAAGAACCTGGCATGATATTCTATTCAAATTATAATATCAAGCCCTGGTTTTAAGTACTAATAAGAAAAAAATATTTTTGAGTGCCTCCTGCAAGTTTTAAATTCAGAAGGTTGTCGGTCAAATTCTCCACATAACAAAGCAATAAATATATAATTCAGTTGTAAATTTGTCTGTAGTCTACTTGTATGTGGCATTTAATCCTTACCACACTCTTGGCTAATTCAGCAAACAACAAATTGGTGATATTTTTCTTATTTTTCCCCAGAAAACAGGATTGGACATTTCATGCAAATTGTCTCCATTGGAGACAATTTGTATGAAATGTCAAATCCTGTTGTTTTTTTTTTAAAAAATAAGAAAAATATTTCAGTAAGTCATCTACTAAAATTTTAGAGTGCCAAGCATTAACACTGTATGCTGATGACAGAATGAGCAGACAACAAACAAGTGATAGTTTTTCTAGGAAGTAGTCTGTGACGGCTCCAACAAATCATCTTAATGCCTTGTATGCTGCTAAACCTATCAGCAGATGACAGCTTTGAAATATATTTCTGATTTTCCAAGAAAATTGGTTTTGACATCATGCACATTAGGACATTTGGGTTTTGAGACAGTGTGCATGTATTGTCAACCCCTATTTTCTAGAAAAAAATAAGAAGACGAAGATCAGTATGTTGTATGCTGAATTAGCTAAGGAAGTGCTAATTATAAGGAGGTTATTCCCATTAAATGTCAGACTGTATTTTCAGGACAAAATATTACATATAAGTTAAGCTGTTGTCTGTTGATAATTTAATTTAGCATATTATGGGTAAACAATTGTACAATATTTGGTCAAAAAAGAGTCGTCAATTTGAACATCTGTGTTGACTTAAGTACATTTGACAGAGGGTAAGAAATTCACAAAAGGTAGTCATTATTAAACATAATTATTTCATATTTTTCTTATGGTGTCTCTGTAAAGATGACTGAAATTTATTTTGGCATAACTTTGCTGTCACCATTGATGTCAATGCAAAATATGAATTTATGAAATTTTGTTCAAATTTGACTACTATATTTTCTAAATTTATAAAACATTGATTATTAATAGAATAAACAGTTGACTGTTCTTTAGCTCTTCAAACATATTTTTTCTGCGAATTAACAAAAAGAAATATTTAAAAAAATTAATTTTCTTGTACACCTACTTGTACACTTGTACACTTGTAAGTCTGTAGAAATTTTTAACAGAATGACTCACTTTAGTTAATTTCACTATATCAGTTTCCCCTCAGTCATTGGGTAATGGTTTTCTTATGTTAACATTTAGCATGCTGGGTAAAAATTTCAGCAGATGACATTTTGAAATATTCTTGTTTTTATTCATAGTAAAACTTGACACTTTGGCTGTTTTCAGCTTTATGTGTTCATTGCTCTTAATGGTCATTCCTTTTAGAATCATTTATCTTCACTATATCTGGTGTTAGTGCTGTGTTGTGGCCATAAAATGTCTCCCTATATTTCACCGTAGTGTAGTTTGCATTTCTGGTCCTTTGTGATCATTGAGCCCATTCTGGGATTATTTTTTTTTTAAATTCATATGAAGGTCACTGATGAGGCCATTGGCTTAATGTCACGAAAACATAACTATATAATTTGATCCTTTAAACCCCATAGTAAAACTGGGGTTAAAAGGGTATACATTCTTTTTCTTATTTCTGCTCAAAACAGTGAGGCAGTTCTAACAAGTACACACAATTTATGTTTTGAGCAGAAATATGAAAAATAACAAAATTTTTAGCTGAAAACTTTCAGTTTTTGGTGGTGAAATTTTCAATATATTTGAATAGGCGTGTTTTCATAATGAACTAGCTAGTCTGGCCCAGAAATCTTGACACTTTGGCTGTTTTCAGCTTTGTGAGTGTGTTCATTGCTCTCAGGGGTCACTCCTTTCAGAAAATGTCATTTTCTACAAATTGTCTCCTCAGGAGATTGTTTGCATGAAATGTCAGATTTTTTTTTTCTGGGAAAAAAAAAATCAGGGCCCAGTTGTTCAAAACATTGTTAACTTAACCAGCTGGTTAGTGGTCAAAACGTTAGTTGTTCTAATAAGTACAATATTTAATTTACATGTATTTTTGCTGAAAAAATGTGAGTAGCTTTTGCAAATGCAAAAGCTCCTCACATTTTTTCAGCAAAAATATTAGTGTATATGCCCAATATAATGATAAAAATTTAAATGATACTTTAACTAACGACATTGTTAATTTTGAATAGTTGGGCCGAGAAAACTATCATCAGTTTGTCATCTGCTGATTTTGCTCTGAGAGTGCTAATGGTTGAAAATTTTGTTTAAACTGATGGTTTTCATGTTTTAGATTTTATCAGAAATTACAGTACATATAGTTTTAGAAATGAATACATGTGCATGTATTTTATATGAGATTTTAAGTACCTTGAAAACCTGATAAATATGTGTGTCAAAATATTTTGGTTATATGTGAATATGTTCATATTTGTATATCAGAAATTGACTTATAGACTCTGTCCAAGAGAGCAATTTTTGGACAGGTTTTTTAAAAAATCTGTCGTTTAAAATAGCGAAGTCTGGACGGTCGCGCAGACTTGCGTTGGGTGTCGTCTGAGGTGTTTACCTTTTGGTTCATCTGTTGAATTTTTTGCCCAGTATACAAAGCAGTTAGTAAAAACTTATTCAAGAAGAGAACCGTACATACCAGATTTACCCTAAATATTTGGACATATGTCAGTTGACAGTGTAGAACCAGATCAAAATTCTTTTAAGGGGAATTGATAGAATTACAAGGGAGACAAATCTGTCATGTTTTTGCCTTCCTTCTGAAAACTGGTCTGCTTTAAAAGAGAAGAAATTGCTCCAAAAAGGAGCAAATTCTTTCCTTTTTAAGTAAACCCCTTTTCAGAATGGAATTGATGTACAGTAAAGCAATGAGAAGTCACAAAAGTTGTCTTCCTTGTACAGTATGGTGGTAAATTTAACCGTGGTCTTGCTGAACCCGGATATGCTCTGCCTTTACAAACAGTGTAGATCCAGGTCAGAAGCCAGCTTATCTGGATCTGCACTGTTTGTCATTAAGCTTGTGAATTTGTATCAGCAATCTGGATCAAGTAATCTGATGGCTGAAAATTAGAAGTGGGTGTGGCTTCTTAATTTATTCAGGATGACAAGAGTTAAAGTGTCTGTACTGCTTGCTGTTCTGCCAGCACATTTTAGACATACCATCAGCTGGTCAAGTGGACCCAAAGTATTTTAATGTTACAGTGAGCACTTAGGGTAATTATGGCAGATATGATGTCATTTAAGGGGACTGGATATACTTGGTAGATGCGGGCCCCTGTACCCTAGTGGATAGGAGAGTTGACTCTTAATCCATTAGGTTTCTCACCGCTGTGGTTCGAGCCTCGCTCAGGTCACATGTGGGAAAGCCAAGTTCTGCTTAGGGATGGTCAGGTGTTTTTTCCCCTGGTTCTCCAGTTTTCGCCCACCTTTGATGAACGATCGGCTTGATATAATTGAAATATTCTTGAAAGGGCCGTAAACCCCGCCCCCCCCCCCCCCCCCCCCCCCAAAAAAAAAAAAAAAAAAAAAAAAAAAAAAACTTGGTAGATATTCTCAATTTTTCACAAGGGAGACAGCTAGTGACTTCATTGTTTTTCTGCACACTGAAGTTTGCTGGTAGCCAAGTATTTAGCACTTCCAACTTCAGATCATGAGGTCCCAGGTTTTAATTGTGCTGGAGGCAAAATTCAGCTCATGACTGTACAATGTTTCATTACACAAATCCTTCCATTATCACCCTTCCATCGTCTAGATAAGACTTACATAATGTTGAAGGGGACGTTAAACACCAAACCATCATAAAAGTTTAGGATAAGTATTGTAATGAATTTTAGTTTACATTTATTTAGGTTAACAATGGTTTGTGATGTCAAATATAAACATCAAAGGAATGGATACAATTGGTAGATTTTCCACCATTTTTACAAGGGAGATGACTTCTGTGACTTTCTGTTTGCATCCCCTTCTGAAAAGGTGTCTTTACTTAAAGGAAAGAATTTGCTGCTTTTAGAAAAGACCCCTTTTCAGAATGGAGGCAAAACATTTATGATAGAGTTGTTTCCCATGAAAGTGTTTCCATTGGAAGGACTAGAACAATGTGTACATCTTTAGAGGCCTGATTAAGCTCTTATCAGTATAATCCTAATCATTTGATGTTAGGTGTAGGAAAAATGCCCTTAAGCCATATGTGAACAGTAGTCACCAAGATAAGATTGCACATTCAGGCTTCTCTGTTCATGGACTGGATATATTCTAAAGCCTCTTGGTTCTGCAAGGCCGGCAACAAAGGCTGGCACAATAATCGGATAATTGATTGATCGATAAATTAAAAAAAAATGATTATCATTACAGATTTGCTAATAATCGATCATTTAATTTCTGTGTCTCTTACTTTACCGTATTTACCCTTAGTATTCAGACACCTCAACTCCTTACCATACTTAATCTAAACTTTGAATGAGTACAGCTTACTACCAAATGTTGGGTATTTGCTGGATGTGTGGCAAACAGTGTAGACCCTGATGAGATGCCGCATTTACGGCGTCTCATCTGGGTCTACATTGTTTGCTCAGGCCTGCCAGATTAAGTACATACAGTGGTAAGAGTCATGCTCAGACAGCCAGGTAAAAGTTTGACCAAATCTTCATTGATTACTAATAGATTATCGATCGCAATGGCAGGACTGATAATTGATTATTTTTTCAGCTCCGATTGACCAGCCTTAGCTGAAAGGGTATACTGATCTGTGGCTTTATTGCCCTGCTAAAACTTATTGTGATGGATTTGCAGGCTGGTCTGGGTCGTTTCTGTTCATGTATAATAGACAGGAACCGCTTTATAACATGGTTGAGTAGAACACTAAAATATATATTAATGACAGATCCTGGAATATTGTATTCAAACTAAATGTACAGATTATTTAGAAAAAATTACCATTTATGGTATTTTTTTCTATATTTAGTTTGGATACAGCAGGGTTGTTTAGCTAACATGGATGATTGCTTTGGATGCCAGCAGTAGTGAAATTGTGGTGACCTTTGTAGATTTTGTTAGTTGTAAATGAAGCAGCCTGTTACTATGTAGTTATGTATAAAAATGAGTTGTAAATATCTTGTTAAAATAATGTATCGAAGTGAGAAATTATTAGACATAAATTATATATATATATAAGAGGTTGTTTTGATTTGTGTTTTGACTACAGTGGGATAAGTTTTATTTGGCAGAAAAAAATGTTAAATCAGAAATTTCTCTGCAGTACTAAAATCCCCCTGTCCAATGCAAAGTCAAGAAATGCAAGCCAGAGAGATCTATTATCTTCCTGTATGACACTGAATCAAAAGGTGTCGCTGAAAACCTTGAGAAAATATGACATTGAACCAGAAGATGTCGCTGAAGACCTTGAGAAAATGTGACATTGAACCAGAAGATGTTGCTGAAGACCTTGAGAAAATGTGACATTGAATCAGAAGATGTCACTGAAGACCTTGAGAAAATGTGACATTGAACCAGAAGATGTCGCTGAAGACCTTGAGAAAATGTGACATTGAATCAGAAGATGTTGCCGAAGACCTTGAGAAAATGTGACATTGAACCAGAAGATGTCACTGAAGACCTTGAGAAAATGTGACATTGAACCAGAAGATGTTGCTGAAGACCTTGAGAAAATGTGACATTGAACCAGAAGATGTTGCTGAAGACCTTGAGAAAATGTGACATTGAATCAGAAGATGTCGCTGAAGACCTTGAGAAAATGTGACATTGAATCAGAAGATGTTGCTGAAGACCTTGAGAAAATGTGACATTGAACCAGAAGATGTCGCTGAAGACTTTGGAAAAAAATGATGTTGAATCGCTGAAGACCTAGAGAAAATGTGACATTGAATCAGAAGATGTCACTGAAGGCCTTGAGAAAATATGACATTGAATCAAAGATGTCACTGAAGACAGAGAAAATATGCTATTGAATTGGAAGATGTTGCTGAAGACTTTTCTTTAATCAGATTGTGAAGTAAGACAGTCTAAAGAGTGGATAAATCATGGACATACTGAAGCGCAGAAACCCTTAAATTTCAATTTATCAAGAACCACTACCGTTTATAGACACTGATTCACTGTGTTATGAAGTAGAAACACAAACCTTGCATCGAGAATGTTAAAAGCTAATTTTGTTTGACACCAACATATTTGATAAGACCATTTTCTGTATGATGCAACACACAGACCAGTCGTTGGGAAAATAAAGCTGAATGTAGTGACACTATGAGTTAGGGATGTTCAAAGTTTAAACTGTAAAACTGCATGGTCTTAATTCTGGGTGTGGAGAAAAAAAGGACCACTAAAGGTGTAAAAACGAGTGTAAAAAATGTGTGATAGAAAAACAAAGCATGACATATATATATATATATATATATATATATATATATATATATATATATATATATATATATATATATATATATATATATATATATATATATATATATTGTGGATTAATACAGCTAACTGGGCCAATATGAAATCACTTGATTAATAACATAATATTATTAAACAACTAAGAAATTGTTTTAATATGTCCCAAACTGTCTCATACCACTCAATGTTTGGCATGATTTCTATAAGTTTATACTTTATACGAAGACCAATACTGAAAGGCACAAGGATTTAGGGGATAAAAACTGAGGGATTCAGAAAGGCCAAATATCTTATGACATTAACCAGTCGATGAGACACAATGATACTTAAACTATTTGGTGATGAGGGTACATCAAGATACTTGTAGGTGTTGGCGCTACACTTGCAGACAGCAGTTCTTAGTATCCATTCAACAAAGCAATGTTATAAAAGTCAGCAATTAACTGCATGGTGAAGCAAACAACAAGAACAAACGAAAGTTCTCAAAAAGAGATTTAACGACTTTCAACAATTTAAAAGTTGAAAACAAAAAGTTGACGAATAAAAATGGGTCCTGAAGTTGATGTTTTCATATTGGCTCTATTACAGGTTCTCGGTTAGCCATATTGATCTTCATATGGTTGTATAGCCTCGGGCCAATACAGCCATCCTGAGGCCAATATGACTTTCGGACCTATAACAGGGCCAATATGAAAAACATCCATTTTATAACATAGTATTAAAGACCTCCTAAAACCAACTTTTATATAGTAGACCCTGAGGGTTTGTCGGGATGTACATATTTTATCATTTTTCATAGCCTGTTTCTTTCAATTTTTATCTGGAATATTGTTTATATTTGTCTTTAAAATAATAAACAAAACAAAGCGTTTCCCTGCATGTATACTTTACAGTGTATATGCAATTAAAAGGCTAACGTAAGAAGCTACATGGGTCATCTTAGTTATAGTCTAAAATGTCTTGTTTGCGTGTTGTTGTTTTTTTTGTATAAAATTTGAAACAAAAAAAAAATATGCCTGTATTGCAAAGCAAAGCGGGTATGCTTATATTCGGAAATATGGACCTGATTTTGTAACTGAATGATTTGATAAAAAGCATTTAGCAATGTTAATGCCAATCGGGGTCATCATAGTACATATGCTTTCATGTCGATTTTCTGTTGATGATACTGTCTGTCAGGATAAAATTGGACTATTGTAGATAGTCATTACGTAAACACCTTTCTGCTTTGCATGAAACCGCAGTGCAAACGACTTGAAAGGCATTTTAAACTCGTTCAACATGGCAACAGTCAGTGCAGTTCAGTATATAATAGTTAGTGCAGTTCAATATACAATATTCAGCCTTCCGGTGCTCGCAAGAAAGCCAGATATTGCATTTATAATCTTTGAGATAAATTAAAGATGAGTTAAATATTATTTATCGTCAGGTTGAAGCTGGAAATGAAGATAAGATATTCTAACACAGCTGGCCTGTATAGCCAATGGAGAAAACCAGTGATATATTCTGCAGCAAATCATTGGGCGGAAGCGCGCGACGCTATCTGACGCAGTTCCGACGTCATTTTGACACTTTGCTGACGTCAGTCTTCTTTTCCACGAAGTTAGACGGTGTAACGATTTCTCGCGTCAACAACGTAAGAAATGCATGTAAACATCAGCGTTACAGTCATAACTGTTGGCGGGATTTCTTTATGCTATGGCGGAAAGTTAGAAGAATCTGAAGGATACAATTGTTTTTTCGTCGTTTTCAATATGTTAGAATCGAAATAGATCAGCTCTTGTGCATGATTTGTTGAGTAATAAATCACAGCTTGTCGGTCAGTTGTAAGTAGATAAATCACTCGCGCTCCGCGCTCGTGATTTGATTTACTTAACAACTGTCCTCCAAACTGTGATTTATTACTCAACAAATCACTACTAGAGGGATCCTTATCTTAAACAACGTTGGAACTTTGAACAAGTATTTTTGTTTCTGGTGTGTCCTGCGTCAAGTCAACCAGCAGATGACCATTTGATTTGCTTACAGCTTCCTTATACACTTCCCAAAACCTCAACTATATATTTGATGATGAAGAGTTAAGCCAGATTATTGCTAAAATATGGCTAGAACTCGATTCTAACGCTTCCACCCCTGAGTTTCTGAGAGAGACTCTTCCCTCTTGAGTTTAGACATGTTCATTGCTGCGAACATGGGTGTCAGTCAAAAAAAACAACAAAAAAAACAAACAAACAAACTAAATGGCAAACACTGTAATCTTGATGAGCCTGCACGTTATGAGCCGTCTCATATGAATCTACACTTTACAAAGGCATCATTTTGGTCTGCAGGGAAAGTGTTAGAAGGACCAGATATTGACGGTTTAGATTCATAGTTGTAGAAAATATCCGGTAGTAAACATGTATCATTTAAATTTCTGTGATGGGCGCCCTCTATAAATAGATCACATACATCTTTATAAGCCGTTACACTTTTCAGTAGATCGTCAGTTATCATCAAAGTTGGAAATTGCATATCGAAGAATGCATCCTGCTTCACAGATGATGCTATTCCTTCCAGAATTTAACAGTTGAGACTGTCTATTGTATAGCCAGATGATCTTTGCGGATAGAGACTTAATCATTAGCGGACTTCAGGCAGATAACGATGACTTTGAGCGCACTGAGCAGTCACGGGCTGAACCGAGTCTTCGTTGGGTATGAAAATGAAAATGTAGGTGAAAATGTCATAAGGTACATTTTCTCTCGCTGTGAATCCAGCTTCTTTTGAAGAAACTAGTCGGGGCGTCCAGCTGATATTTGCTTACAGTTGGGCAAGGCCTGCTATCCTTGTAGCAGGTAAGGGTAGGGAGGTGATGTTTTTATTTCTTCTGTTTCTTCACTTTCATTCCTGTTCCTCTTTCTTCCCTGTCCCTCTCTTTCATCTCTTCTGCTATCTCTTCTGTCTCTTTTCTCCCTTTCTCTGGGAGACGACACAAAATGACCCACAAGGGTTGACGTGTCGTTAAACCCCAACACAATCAATGGGGAAAAAAAAAAGGATCTTACATTAGTGTAAGGGCGAGGTCGGGTGTGGCGAAGGTGTGTATCTTGCGTCACTGGGGCGTCCAACTGATATTGGCTGACAGTTGGGCAAGGTCTGCTATCTTTGTAGCAGGTAAGGGTAGAGGGGGATGTTTTTATTCTGGTTCTTCACTTCCATTCCTGTTCCTCTTTCTTCCCTGTTCCTCTCTTTCATCTCCTCTACTGTCTCTTCTATCTCTTGTCTCCCTTTCTCTGGAAGTTGACACAAAATGACCCACAAGGTTTAACGTGTCGTTAAACCCCAACACGAGTTCAATAATTCATACGTTTTGCAAGTTTTGGTGAACAAAAGATTGAAATTATTGCACGAATTAATAAATATCAGATGAATGTAATATTCATGGTAAAATCAAATGTAGACAAACCAGACGCGCGAAAATATCTAGATTTAAGTTTATTAAAAACCAGATCGGTGTTTTTTACAGAATAAAAAGAGACTTATACCGGATCTTTCATATACTGTTTCATAGTATTTAACTACATGCCTTTTAATAACAGTCTCTTTATCACAATCTTTCAATTGAGGCTTGTTTACGCGGACGTCATGACATGCGGCATGAGTCTAACGTTCCCGCGTCTTCAACTCCACCACAAAGCGTCATTCAAAATTGCAGCAACCGATATCTTTTTATTATCATTTTTCCGAGAAATAAGGCTTGACAGTTTATGTGAATCGTCTGCTACATTTTCTCGAAAAAAATTTAAAAAAAAAGCGCTGCAGGCACTGCACCATGTCCCGCCACTGCACTTATATTAAGCAAGTGCCATAACATTGTCAAGATAAAATCAAAGGGAAGTTGCATTAGTCTTTCCTAAAAGTTATCAACATTGATACATGTACATGTGTTAATTTTAATTAAAATGTTCAACGTGATTGTTTCCTTTTTTGTTTATCATATTAACAAGTCCGTGAAATGAATACGCTTGTAAACACGTTATGTTGCTTGACATTTTTTGCAAAACTTCAAGAAAATCTCTGAAAACGTTTTCAGGTTACATATAGGGCACAAGTAGATGACCTGGATCACTATTAACAATGTTCAAAGGACGGTAACACCCAAACCAGGTAATTCCAAGTTACGAGTCTTGTGTTATGCACATCGTTTCATGGAGATATATATTTGCATAAAGTTTCAAGAAAATATCTCGAACAGTTTTCAAGTTACAGAGTGGACACGAATATATTACAGAAATCACTATTTTCAAAGTTCTAAGGGTCATAACTTAAAAAGTTGGTTACCCGAGACGTTTTTGTGTTCTACACGTTGTCTCACGGTGCTTTATATTTGTGAGAAATGTTATAATGATATCTCGATTGTTTTCAACTTACAGAGCAATGATTGTGTTCAATGTTCAAAGGGCAACGCCTCCAAAAGAAAACAAACCAGAGTTCGGTTCTTGTGTCCTGCAAGTAGTGACACAGTGCTTTACATTTGTGTGAAGATTCGTGAAAATATTGAGTGCATAGTAGAAATGGTTATTTTCAATATCTTCTATGTTCAAAGGGACGAAATTCGAAAAGTAGGTTAACTACAGTTACGGTTTTTCCTTTTTTTTTTTTTTTCTTTTTTTTTTTTTTTTTTTTTTTTTTTTTTTTTGCGTTCTGCACGTTGTCTCATAGTGCTTTACATTTGTGAGAAATTTCAAATGAGATCTCGAATGGTTTTCAACTTACAGAGCGGACACGAGTAAACGGTAGAAATGGCTATGTTCAAAGGGCTATAACTCCACAAACCAGAGTTATGGTTCATGTGTTTTGCACGTCGTCTCGTAGTGCTTTACATTTGTGTGAAGTTTCGTGAAAATATCTTAGACGGTATCAGAGTTACGGAGCGGACACGAATTATGAAAGCGCTGACGGACGGGCACTCAAAATTCCCAGTTCCGGAGGGTATAACATAATGATCTCGCCACTTTTTGTGGCGGGGCTTAAAAATGCAGACAACACATGCAATTTCAAGCCTTATTTTCTCAGTTTGTGGTTAGGTTTAACGGCCCAGTCAACCCATTGGAGTCGTGTCGAGCGCGGTCAGTTTACCTAACCACACTCACTTGACGGGCCTAGTCCTCTAAGCGGTTAACCAGAATTGTGCACATTCTTTCGCCAGAACTGCCCTTCTTGAATCAGAGGAAGGGAGAAAATATTTCATGATCAAATCTCCACGAAAGACTGTTGCCGACCAGGCGGGGTCGAACCCATTACCTCCTGCCAGTCGGACACGCATCCGAGCCACCGAGGCCGGCTTTTCATTTTCCCAGATTCAATATTTTAGTGACTTACTAAATATTAATAAAGATTACTTGAACAAATGGTTGATAAAATTATGCAAAAGTACACCAGTTAAATGAAAATAATGCCTCTTAAACCGAAACATTGTTTTAAAGAAATGAAAGTTATTTCTTAACGTTCATTGAAGTATGAACAACATCGGGTCACGAGCAAAGTAGGTGAACCCCGAAAGTGTTCATTAAAACTTTGCTCGCAACCAAATGTTGTTCATACTTCAATAAATGTTAACTAAATTGCCTTTATTACTTATTGTGTCCCCCACACACCGAAGGGTGGGGACATATTGTTTTTGGGACGGATCCCGTTGGCGTCGGCATTAGCGTCAGCGTAAAACTTCATGCCCGCTCTGTAACTTGAATACTCTTTGGAATATTTTGATGATACTTGGTAGAAATGTAGAACAGAAGACGACGTGTCGCGTACAAGAATGACAACTCTGACTTTCTTGCTTTTGGAGTAATGTCCCCTTGTTTTGTTTGAAATAGATTTCGTGTCCGCTCTGTAACTCAAATACCCTTCGGAATATTTTGATGGTACTTGGTAGAAATGTAGATCAGGACTAGATGACGTATCGCGTACAAGAACGACAACTCTACATTTCTTACTTTTAGGGTATCCCCTTTTGTAAGCTCACCTGAGCACGAAGTGCTCATGGTGAGCTGTTGTGGTCAGTCAATGTCCGTCGTGCGTCGTGCGGCGTCAACAATTGCTTTAAAAGCCTACTACTCCTACACCCCTGGGCCAAGTGACTCGATACTTGGTATGAAGCATTGGGGTGACTTGTGGATCAAAAACAGCTAAAATCGTTCCGATCGGAAATCCAAGATAGCCGCCATGGCCGCCATCTTGAAAATCTGTTTTTCGCTTCTTCTCCTGAACCGAAAGGCCAACTGACTCCAAACTTGCCAGGAAGCATCAGGGTGACTTGTGGATCAAAAAATGCTAAAATCATGCCGATCGGAAATCCAAGATGGCCGCCATGACAGCCATCTGGAAAATCTATTTTTCGCTTCTACTAAACCCAAAAGCCAATTGACTCAAAACTTGGTAGGAAGCATTGATGTGACTTATAGATCAAAAGTAGCTAAAAAAAATCATGCCGATCGGAAATCCAAGATGGCCGCCATGGCAGCCATCTTGAAAATCTATTTTTCGCTTCTTCTCCTGAACCGAAAGGCCAATTGACTTTAAACTTGCTAGGAAGCATCAGGGTGACTTGTAGATCAAAAGTAGCTAAAATAGTGCAGATGGGAAATCCAAGATGGCCGCCATGGCAGCCATCTTGAAAATCTATTTTTCGCTTCTTCTCCTGAACCGAAAGGCCAGTTGACTCGAAACTTGGTAGGAAGCATTCGGGTGACTTTTAGATCAAAAATAGCTAAAATCGTGCCGATCGTAAAACCAAGATGGCCGCCATTGCGGCCATCTTGAAAATCGATTTTACGCTTCTTCTCCTAAACCCAAAAGTCAGTTGACTCGAAACTTAGTAGGAAGCATCAGGGTGACTTGTAGATCAAAAATAGCTAAAATCGTTCTGATCGGAAATCCAAGATGGCCGCCATTTTGAAAATCTATTTTTTGCTTCTCATCTTGCAGCGAAAGGCCAGTTGACTCGAAACTTGGTAGGAGCCATTGGGGTGACTTGTAGATCAAAAATAGCTAAAATCGTGCCGATCGTAAATCCAAGATGGCCGCCATGGCGGCCATCTTGAAAATCTTTTTTTCGCTTCTTCTCCTGCACCGAAAGGCCAGTTGACTCGAAACTTGGTAGGGAGCATTTGGGTGACTTGTAGATCAAAAATAGCTAAAATCTCGAAAATCTGTTCTTAACTTTTTCTCCTGCACCGAAAGGGCATTTGACTCAAAGTTCTTTGGAAGTATCGAGGTGACTTGTAGATCAACAGTAGCTAAAATCATTCTGATTGGAAATCCAAGATGGCTGCCATCTTGTTTATGTTTATTATATTTCCCTGCCAGACTGAGCTGTTTACATGTATAAAATCATGATTCTTCAGAAACCACTTAGCCATTTGCCACCAAATTTCACATTGATCCTACTGTTGAAATGTAATTGAGTTTGTTCAAATGATCACGCTCCATTGACTGTCATGCCATATATATTCTTCTTCAAAATTAAGAACTGCTTAAATGATGATCCTTTCATTAGTTGCGATGACAGAACTGGAAAAATGTTGCATAACATCTGCATATCTGCAGTGGCTATGTCACTCAGGTGAGCGACCCGTGGCCCGTAGGCCTCTTGTTATATTTGACAGTGATTTTGCATTGATTTCGTGTCCGCTCTGTAACTTGAATAGCCTTTGGAATATTTTGATGATACTTGGTAGAAATGTAGAAGAGGACAAGACGACGTGTGGCGTACAAGAATGACAACTCTGGCTTTCTTACTTTTGGAGTTATTTCCCTTTGTTTTGTTTGAAATAGATTTCGTGTCCACTCTGTAACTTAAATACCCTTCGGAATATTTTGATGGTACTTGGCAGAAATACAGAACAGGACAACATGATGTGTCGGGTGCAGTTATGACACTCTGCCTTTCTAACTTTTGGCGTTATCTCCCTTTGTTATATTTGACAGTGATTATGCATTGATTTTGTGACCGCTCTGTAAGTCAAATACCCTTTGGAATATTTTAATGATACTTGGTAGAAATGTAGAACAGGACAAGACAACGTGTCATGTTCAAGAATGACAACTCTTGCTTTTTTAGTTTTGGAGTTATCTCTTGTTTTGTTTGAAATAGATTTCGTGTACGCTCTGTAACTCGAATACCCTTCGGATTATTTTGATGGTACTTAGTAGAAATGTAGAACAGGACTAAACGACATGTTGCATACAAGTATGACAACTCTGCCTTTCGTACTTTTGGCGTACGTTTCTAACTTTTGGTGTGCCTTTCTTACTTTTGGCGTTATCTCCCTTTGTTATATTTGACTGATAATGTATTGATTTTGTGTCCGCTCTCTTAGTCAAATACACTTTTGAATATTTTTATGATACTTGGTGGAATTGTAGAACAGGACGAGATGACGTGTCGCGTACAAGAATGACAACACTACCTTTCTTACTTTTGGCGTTATCTCCCTTTGTTATATTTGACAGTGATTAGTATTGATTTCGTGTCCGCTCTGTAACTTGAATACCCTTCGGAATATTTGGTTTAAATGAGAACAGGACAAGACGACGTATCGCATACAACAATGATAACTCTGGCATTCTTACTTTTTGAGTTATTTTCCTTTGTTTTATTTGAAATAGATTTCGTGTCCGGTCTGTAACTCGAATACCCTTCGGGATATTTTGATGGTACTTGGTAGAAATGTAGAACAGGACCAGATGACGTATCATTTACAAAAACGACAACTCTACTTGGTGTGTGTGTGTGTGTGTGTGTGTTGGGGGGTGGGTGGGGAATGCATTTTCATGCACTATTTGACGTATACACCTGGCTTGAGGACAAAATTTGAAACAAGAAAACAACTGCATGCAACTTTCCCATAACAGCATAACAGCATCGTTGACGTTGTAACGTCGCCATTGTCCAGTCGTATTGGAGAGAACCATGTTTTATTTTAAAACAATAATCATGTGACGCCGCGTGAGTCAATGTATTCACTGAAGAAACTACACTTTTTTTTTTTTTGTTCTGTAAATGCACTGAGAATTCTGGATTTAAATTAATCAATATCTACGTAATGATATAGTCTCTAATAAAATTTACGACTGATTTTGATATCTAATTTTCCGTTTTTGTTGTTTATCTTTGGAATGCGATATCCCTCATACTACATTCTTTGTTGTATATATTTCTCAGCTGATTCGTTTTGGTAGAGTGTCTTGTCTAACTTCTTCAGCAGGGTGACCACGTTCGGCAAAACAGTTTCTAAGTTTTATCGTCGTAATTCTGAAATAATGTCTAAATATAATGTTGGTTTGAAAACATTTCTGCAGAGACGATCTATCAGAACTTGAATTTTATAGCGACTCACTCTATAAATAAATTCAGTAAGATTGTTGGCAAAACTGATTTTTCGGACATTTAAAATGATTTTTACTCGTTACAAAAGATAGCTTACAGTATCTGCGACAAACTGTATGCATAGTTAACAACCAGGTTATAGCTGACAACTGTTTCCTTCTTTTTAGCTCACCTGAGCACGAAGTGCTCAAGGCGAGCTATTATAGTCAGTCAATGTGCGACGTCCGTCGTGAGGCGTGAACAATTGCTTTAAAAGCCTACTCCGCCTACACCCCTCGGCTAAATGACTCGAAACTTGGTAGGAAGCATTAGAGTGACCTGTAGATAAACAATAGCTAAAATTGTTCTGATCGGAAATCCAGGATGGCTGCCATGGCCGCCATCTTGAAAAGCTATTTTTCGCTTCTTCTGAACCGAAAGGCCAATTGACTCGAAACTTGGTAGGAAACATCGGGGTGACTTGTAGATCAGAAATAGCTAAAATCGTTCCGATCGGAAATCTTGAAAATCTATTTTTCGCTTCTGCTCTGAACCGAAAGGCCAACTGACTCGAAACTTGGTAGGGAGCATCTGGACGACCGGTAAATCAAAAATAGCTGAATTTTTTTACCGATCAGAAATCCAAGATGGCCATATTTCTTGAAAATCTATTTTTCGCTTCTTCTACTGAACCAAAGGCCAATCTACTTGAAACTTGGTAGGAAGCATCGGGATCAAAAATAGTTAAAGTCGTTCCGATAGGAAAAATTAAAGATGGCCGCCACCTTGAAAATATATTTTTCGCTTCTTCTCCTGAGCAGAAAGGCCAGTTGACTCAAAACTTGGTAGGCAGCATCGGGACTTGTAGATCAAAAATAGCTAAAATCGTTCTGATCGGAAATCCAAAATGACCGCCGTGGCCGCCATCTTGAAAATCTATTTTTCTCTTCTTCTCCTGAACGGAAAGGCCAACTGACTTGAAACTTGGTAGGAAGCATCTGGGTGACTTGTAGATCAGAAATAACTAAACTCGTTCCGATCGGAAATCAAAGCTGGCCGCCATTGCGGCCGTCTTGAAAATCTATTTTTCGCTTCTACTCCTAAACCAAAATGTCAGTTGATTTGAAATCTGGTAGGAAGCATCATTGTGACTGATAGATCAAAAATGGCTAAACTCGTTCGGATCGGAAATCCAGGATGGCCTCCATGGCGGTCATCTTGAAAATCTGTTTTTCGCTTCTTCTCCTGAACCGAAAGGCCAATTGACTTGGTAGGACTTTGAGATAAAAAATAACAGAAATCCTTCCGATCGGAAATCCAAGATGGCTGCCATGGTGGCCATCTTGAAAATATATTTTTCGCTTCTTTTCCCAAATCGAAGGCCAATTGACTTGAACTTGGTAAGAAGCATCAGGGTGACTTGTAGACCAAAAGTAACTAAAATTGTCCTGATACGAAATCAAAGATGGCGGCCATTTTGAAAATCTATTTTTAGTTTCTTCTCTGAACCGAAAGGCCAATTTACTCGAAACCTTGTAGGAAGCATCGGGGTGACTTGTAGATCAAAAATAGCTAAAATCGTTCTGATTGGAAATCAAAGATGGTCGCCATGGCCGCCACCTTGAAAATCTATTTTTCGCTTTTTCTCCTGAACGGAAAGGTCAATTGACTTGAAACTTGGTAGGAAACATTGAGGTGACTTGAAGATCAAAAATAGCTAAAATCGTTCCGATAGGATATCTGAGCAAGCCACCATGGCCGCCATCTTGAAAATCTATTTTTCACTTCATCTCTTGAACCGAAAAGCCAACTGACTTGAAACTTGTTAAGAAGCATTGGGGTGACTTGTAGGTCAAATATAGCAAAAATCTTTCCGATCGTATATCCAAGATGGCCTCCATTGCCGCCATCTTGAAAATCTATTTTTCACTTCTTCTCCTGAACCGAAAGTCTAATTGACTCGAAACTTGGCAGGAAGCATCAGGGTGACTCAAAGATAAAAAATAGATAAAATTATTCCGATCTAAAATCCGAGATGGCCTCCATGGCCGCTATCTTGGAAATCTATTATGCGCTTCTTCTCCTGAACCGAAAGGCCAATTGATTAGAAAATTGGAAGAAAGCATAACGGTGACTTGTAGATAAAAAAAAATTGCTAAAATCGTTCCGATCGGAAATACAAGATTGCCGCTCCTGTTGCCATCTTGAAAATCTATTTTGAACTTCTTCTTCTGGACAGAAAGGCCCATTGACTCAGAGTGACTTATAGATAAAAAAAAATAGCTAAAATCATTCTGATCGGAAATCCAAGATGGTCGCCCTAGCAGAAAATCTATTTTGAACTTTTTCTCCTTAATCAGAAGGGCAATTGACTCGAAACTTCATTGGAAGTATTGAGGTTACTTGTAGATCAAAAGTAGCTAAAATCGTTCTGACTGGAAACCCAAGATGGCCTCCATCTTAAAAATATATATTGAACTTCTTCTCTTGAACCGAAAGGCTAATTAACTCAAACTTGTCTGGTAGTCAGGTGAGCGATACAGGGCCATCTTGACCCTCTTGTATTGGACGACGGGAATCGGTCCGAAGACTAAATGACGGATCCCTCCTCAGTCAGTTTCATAAGGTTGGCCCTTGACTATCAGTCTGGTCGGGCTCATCGTCGTCCTGTTTTTTTTTTTTTTTTTTTTGTTTTTTTTTCTTTTGTTCTGCCTTCAGGTCGCCATTGAGCCCTTTGTTTTGTTTCATCACAGAGTTTGTGATTATTGTTTCACTGTGATGTTTCACTGGTAAGATATAAGACCTCAATGTGAGTCAAACATCTATTTGTAATTTCACGGCTGCTTATCTCCACACGCGCAACACCGTGTTGTGAAAAGAAAATCGTATGGAGATCTTCCTGAGGTGGTTGCTGAGTGTGATTTTAGGTAGCAATGAAGGTGGATGTCAGTTGAAATAAGGCGGAATCGTAGTCCTTTAAGGGAATACGGAACAAAAATTCTTTTTCTCCCGATGCAAGGGTGGTCAGATTTTGCCGTTTTGGTGACAGACTGGCATGTAAAACTCCAGTTTTTGGAGTACTTACAAATCTCTGATTAAATACGTCACCATTTCAATGAAGGTTTAACAGGTAACTGTATAGTTCAAAAGAAAATACATCGCATTCTTTTGCCATTGCACAGAAACTAGGCATTTTATTGACGGCTAGTGTGTTAGAAGAGCGGTGGGGAGCAAAGGGATAGATGGTGATTAAGAAGACCATGGGTTTTCAACAAGAAAGAAACAAAAAGGGTTTATAGCACTAGGGTTGAAAAAAAAAAGTTTCAATAACACATTTTCCGTAACTGAATCAGAAATCATACATAAAACGCGACCGGTAGTATGAAATACGATGTCTTCTCAATCACCAACTATCCCTTTACTGGCCACCGCTCTCTGTACGCACTACTCGTCAATAAAACGCCTAGTTTCTGTACATTGACAAAATAATGCGATATATTTTCGTTTGAACTGCACAGTAACATGTTAAATCGTCACTGCCATGGTCATGTACTTAACCAGAGATTTGTAATCTCTCCAAAAACTGGAGTTTTACATGTCCGTCTGTCACATTGCGGCAAAATCGGACCATCCTTACATCTCAGATCCTTACACTAGGAGAAAAAGGCATGTTTTTGTTCTGGTCTGATTATATGGGAAACTATATAAGAGGCAGAATTACATCGCCCGATTTTGGATATCGGCGATCGTGGCAAAATGTCAGCCTTATTTCAACTGACACCTACCTTCAACGCCAACTAAACTTTCTCTCCGCAACCACCTCCGGAAGATCTTACGATTTTTTCACAACACGGTGTTGCGGGTGTGGAGATAAGCAGCCGTGAATTTGGAGCTGCATCTGAATTGAGTAAGGGCGAGATTTCGCGCGAATAATGCTCGTTTATTGAAGCGCCAGGGGTGTTTCTACTGACTGTACCAATGTTATTTCTCTATTGTAGTTCTGCTTTGTTCGAGCGTCTGTGGTTTCATATGTAGCATTTGTGCTTGTCATTAAGTTCCCCATCTCTTCTTTAAGTGCCTCGGTAGAGTCATGCTTCTTGAACTTGGCATTTCTTTGGGTATCTTCATTTACATTATTTACAAGTGATCTGGCCCGGAGGTTATAAAACTTTTTTTCATGCTCGACTCAGCTGAGGCATGAAATTTGTCCTGCTAATATATCTCAAATTATTATTTATTGCGAATTCTTTCTTGCTAAACATAACTGAGCATGAAAATTTCTCTGCTAATAAAGAAAATGCCAACTTTTTTTGGCATTTTCATATTTATAAGCAGAGAAAATTTCATGCTAAGCTTAGTTGAACATGTAAAAAGTTTTATAACCTCGTGACCTGGATTTTCGGATCAGTCTGTAAGAGATGAATATTACGAAACGGCCTTATTCTGTTCAAATTGTGCCTTTAAAGTTCAATTAGATCCAATAACTCGAACACCAATGGATCGTTTCCCGTGGCTGATTCGAACTCGTTTTTGAGTCCCTAGTAAATTCTTCCGATAGCTCAAGAAAACAAAACATTAGGGATATTTTAGAGAAATTTTCTTAGTATATCATGAAACCGTGTGTTGTATGTATTCATAAGAATCGCTTCGTCGAAGCGATCGTAATGAGTACACTCAACTTACCATTATTTTATAGAAGATCAGAACGACCACTTAACATATTATTATTTGATAGAAATCAAAAAGACATCCCTAAATTATCCCGAGTTGCTTCTTCTTGACCTGAACCTCAGTGGGTCGAATAACCCATGCTTAAAACAAATTTCCATGATCCCAGAGGTGTTCGAGCCACTGAAGTTCGACTGTACATGTACAATTGAGCCACTTGAGAAAACTGACAACATTCCGCGCAGGGCCTTCTTTTTTCATCACTATAATCTACACCATCCAACTATTATAGTCGAACTTCAATGGCTGGAGCATCTTTGGGGGCTAAAGAAATTTGTTCTAGACATCGGTAGTTTGAGCCACTGAGAGTTAATCATAGCAGAGTTAATCATAGCGCAAAGTCAGGAAGCAAATGAGGGATAATTTAGGGATGTCTTTTCGATAGTCTATAAAATAATGATACATTTCCATGATAAAATAAGAAAATTTTCCCTAAAATATTCCTAAATATTTGTTTTCTTGAGCTATCGGAAGAAATGCCTGAGGACTAATCTGCATCACGAAAACATGCCTATATAATTTTGACCCCCTTAAACCCCACTTTTATATAGTGAAACTGGGGTTTACAGGGGTATACTTTATTTTTCTTATTTCTGCTCAAAAACATAGATTGTGGGTACTGGTTAGAACCGCCTCAATGAGGCGGTTCTAACGAGTACCCACCATCTGTTTTGCGAGGCGGTTCTAACGAGTACCCACAACCTATGTTTTGAGCAGAAGTATGAAAAAATATCAGAATTTTTATCTGAAAACTCAGTTTGGGGTGGTGAAATTTTCAATATAGGCGTGTTTTTGTAATGGGGCCTTCGATTTTCGCGGGGGGAGATAATGTATCTTTTCTCAAGTTAAAACCTTCGGTCACCCAACCTTGTGGGCGTATTTATTTTGTCCTATATACGATTAACGGGATGCCGAATTGACCCTATTAATTCGTACCTTACTATCTTTGTCCTAAAATGGTAACACGTCCAGTTGACTACCTATTGATATGTTTAAGACCATTTGGATGAGTGTCAGATAGTCTAGATCCTGATCAGATGCCGCGTTCTGTGGCGTCTTGTCTGCGACGACGCTGTTGCTTAGGCCCGTTTATCCGAAAACATAGGACAAGTACTTAATATAACAACAATATTAGCGTTAGTTTTGAAAATGTCTGTACCCAGTAAGAATTCTTTATAAATCTATAGCGGGCCGTAATCGGCCCGTCAGGGTAGCTGACGGGCCGATAACGACCCGCTGTAGATTTATAAAGAATGCTAGCTGGGTATATTCTAGCCTTTTATCTAAAATTCCAGTCCTGCCGCTTTAAAGTTAAGGCAAAGACACACCTGGCTGTTATATGAAGAATCGATTTGTTTCTAACTTCTGTCTTGTTTCTATGGCAACTATTTGTTGAAAACCTATGTGACATGTTTTATTCCAGTTATTATCCACCTTTCAAAAGCATTCAGGTGTCATTTTCGCTCATTTCTTGGTCCATGCCTTGGGAAAAATGCCTTCAAGGTAAATACGAATAGTGACTGAGATTAGCTTGCGCAGCCGAGTTATCTGTTTACTGACTCTGCAGTATTATAATACAGTAAATGAACAGTGTAGACCCTGATCAGACTGTGCAGATGCGCTGGCTTATCAGGGCATTCAGTTATTCGCACATCCCCTCAAAGCCAACATGGCTCCAGAGAAAACGGGGTATCCAGTAATTTATTTTCTTAGTTATCCTTAAAAAACTTATGTTGTGGGAACTTATTCGAAGCGCCCCAGCGAGGCGCTTCCAATGATTACCCACAACATATGTTTTCGGTGAGGTTTAAGAAAATTAATACCTTTTTTGTCGAAAAAGTGCCTTATCTGACGGTATAAGTCAATTTTCCCACGGCTAGGCACAATTAGGAACCTTGATATCAGAGAAGTATCAGATAAAGTCGACAATTTCCACCGACTTGCAGGAAGCGGTTAAGACGGAAATAAAGCGTATAACCGACATTTTTGTCGCTTCTCTGAAAACGAAGTTCATCCCTTAAAGCACTAAGCAAAATTGTAGCAGACGGTATTTTTTTTATTGTTATTATTTTACCGAGAAAAAAAACTTGGCATTTCATGTGTATCGTTTTTAGGCAGACGAATCACATTAAATGTCAAGCATTTTTTCTCTGAAAAAAAAAAATAAATAAATAAATAAAAATAAAATAAATAAATAAATAAAAAAAATCAAACAGTCGTTTGCTGGCTGCACTTTAAGGATTACTTTAACATACTATTCAAATCATTTGTCTCACGACATTAGATCGAAGCAGTGACAGCACTAGTGGGTCGATGTTCTCTGAGTTTAGGCTGGGAAAATACACCTCAACAGGAACTTAAGACTGTTTCATTTAACCCATAACTTCCTGTAAATTATGCAAACAGTGCAGACCCTGACCAGACGCCGAGTCATGCGGCGTCTGATCTGGGTCTGCACTGTTAGCCAATGTCCCAAATGTCCCAGTCCAGGCTTTACAGATAACCCTCTATCGACAGCACTATGACGTCACAGCGACACGGACAGCGCGGTTATTTAACCGTTACGTGGATTTCGTCGAACGCGGACTAGACGATTCGCAACGGACGATAGACGACGCACAGACGCAGGTGTAGGGTTTTGTGCCTGTTATGGTTTCGTACCCTGGGACCCCCAACTCCGAAGGACACAACTGCAACAACAATAACATTCCTCTAACGGACGATTTGATTATATTGGTCAGTGATAATCACGTGGACAGTTACCTTAAGAAATTTCGGCGTTTGAATACTATGGCTCGATTGTAAACAATCGACCAAAAAAAAAAAAAAAAAAACCGGATGTATCGCAAATGCGTGGAACGAAGGCCCAGATCAATCTACGCTTTCAGGAACTCATATCAGAACCTTTTTTGCCCGTTTAATTTGGATACTGCTGATAATATTAGGCTATGGTCAGACTGCGAGAGGGGTTTGGTGGATTGGGGCGGGGGGTGGGGGGTGGGGGGTGGGGGGGTGGGGGGATAGAGAACGCAGACTAATAAAGGCTTTCAATGTTTGCATATGATGCGCAACGCACGAAAAAGGCCCTTATGCAATTTTCGGGCATCTCAGGCCCAGATCAAATGCGCAGGCTGATCATGACCTTCGTTATCCGCTTACACAATAAATGGACACTGTAGTATATGTCGACGAATAGACTCGGAGAATGCCCAGGTCAGACAGCACGAATGCGCATGCTGATCTGGATCTTCGTTGTTTGCACATGACATAAGAGCCCTTTTTCCACGGTTTGCAGCATATGGCATAAGGGCACGTTGACGTGACACATCATTAGATTAATTGGAAGGGACAAGTATTCTCAAAAGCTTAATGCAAAATTGTAGCAGACGGCATTCTTATTTTTTTATTTTATTATTATTTTATTTTTTTTATTATTTGATTTTTTTTGTTTTTTTACTTTTCAGGTAAAAAAGTTTTAACATTTCATGTGAACTGTCGGCCTTACCTTACAGGTGAATCTTATTTAATATGAAGCATTATTTTCTCTGAAATTGAAACAGAATGTTGTCTGTTATTGTCGTGATTGGCACTTTAAGGGTTAACAAGGCGTGTCGCTAGACAGGGCAGCTTGCCTGATCTTGCTTTCGTCTATCAGATCTTGAAAACTTTGACCAAAACTTTAACATAAAATTTTCAAGTCCGTGACATTGACCTCTAGGTCATAAGCAGGGGTGTGGAAAGTGCTCAATAAAATTTTGGACCAACATCTATAATCATACCAAATATAAACTAAATCCATCTGAGGATTTAGAGAAATATATGGTCTTAAAAAGTTTGACGTAAAACTGTAACATTTTTGTTAACGCCGCCGACGCCGACGCCGGGGATAATGCAATAGGTCTTTCTGTGCTTTCGTACAGGCGAGCTAATTAATTTCTTTTTATAACGTTGTAAACACTTTGATAATCGGTCATCTGGCTGCATGTTTACGTCTAGAAAATTGACCTTCACAATATGGCTATCAATAGATTTATGCAATAAGGTCCACATGGTATTTATGCGGATTTCCGGGCCAGACCGGTACACAAAATATCTAAAGTTTACGCTTTATCATGTAATATTCTTATAAAATCTGACAATTAT
Source organism: Anodontia alba (assembly GCA_964016985.1). Lineage (NCBI taxonomy): Eukaryota > Metazoa > Mollusca > Bivalvia > Lucinida > Lucinidae > Anodontia > Anodontia alba. Next base: position 64,566,923 of record OZ024830.1, on the reverse strand, counting down.
GTCATGCGAACTGCACCATTTTGGTGATTATATCGAACAATTATTAAAACGGCGTTATTGCCATATAAAGGGTAGTATGTCAGGAATCTATGCTTCTGTGTGGAGAACCTATTTACCCTAAGAATTGGGGGGGGGGGGGGGGGGGGGGTGGGGGGGGGGCGGGGGGGGGTCAGACCAGAGCAAACACTGTAAATCCAGATAAGACGCCGCAGAATGATCCGGGTCTACACTGTTTGTCACTCATTCATCTATTTTGGACACATGAACATGTAGTAAAATGGACGTTTAATGTTTAGGATCAGTATGGTAAGGAGTTAAATGGTCCGAATGCCAAGGGTAAACATGGGGTCCTGCAAAAAGTTTTGTCACTGGGTTCGGATTACTTCAGTGCTACGTTTTATCAAACATATTTTTATCACAAACCTTCAAAGTATGCCCCCTTTACTGAAACACATTTTTGTAACCGTTTTACCAAGTCGCGAAAAGTAGATAAATAGTCTTCTTTTGGTATCTGTTGGAGACACTGATAAATAGCGCTGCCAAGAGAACTTCTAGACGTATACTTATTTCCAGAAAGCATTTTTTAAGCCTTGGAAATAAAAAGAAGTCACAGGGACTCAGGTCAGGTGAATAAGGTGGTTGGTTTAAAACTTTCCAAAAAAAGACTTAACAACCTCACACTTATGAGAGGAGGCGTTGTCATGTAAAAGGTGGACTCCTGACCATCCTTTGCTTGGTCGTTTCGTATTGTAAAACTCTTTCACTTTCTTCAGTACAGAATTCTTGTAGAATTGGCCAGTGACTGTATGACCAGATGAAGAAGGCACTTGAACGACTGGCCCACTTGAGTTAAAGAAAATTGCGTACAACATCTTTTTCGAACTTATGGTTCTCTTGGCAATACATGGGTGTTTTTGATCTTTTCGCTTCCATTGCTTATTATCAGCCCTTCTTTGTGGCTCAAACATGTGCACCCAGGTTTCATCACCTGTTAGCAAGTTAGAAATAACCCGACTATTACAGCCTTTGTATGTTTTCAAAAGTTCCCGTGCACATTTAAGGCGTTGTGTCTTTTGCTCCTCAGTGAGCAAATGAGGTACCCACCTAGCGCAAACCTTTCTTGGGTCCAAACGCTTTTTCAGAATTGTTTGCACACTGCCTTCTGATATGCTAGTACAACTAGCTATATCTATGACAGACAATCGCGCATCCTGTTCGACCACAATCTTTACAGCAGCGATATTAACCTTAGTAACAGAGGCTTTAGGCCTTCCAGGACGGGTATCATCTTCAGAAAATTTCCCAGCTTTAAAGGTTTTAACCCACCTAAAAACTGTGTGCATTGAAATGGTCTGAGGTCCATATATACCACACAATTCATTAAATATCTGCTTTGAATCTATATTAAGCCTAATGCGGCATTTAATATAGCTACGAATTTCAGTCGTCTGGTCCATGTTCCAATGTAACAAGTAAATTGGTCAGTGTATATGACTGCATCTATTTCAATTTGAAATAACTCGGTCAGTTGGAAAGTAATGTGCACGAAATAAACGGGTATCGTAAGCTATTCAATTTAAAATATACCTGGGATAAAACAAAGGAAGCCTATTAGTGACAGAACTTTTTGCACGACCCTCGTAATGAATACCCACAATATAGATTTTTATGGAGAAATAAGAAAATATATTCCAGAATTAACACCAAATACCCAGCCTTAACAAGTCTTCTGATATAAAGCATAGACGGATAAAAAAATAAAAATAAAAAAATGAAATAAATAAAACTCCTTTACGGTTGCTGAAAGACGTTTGCTAGATTTTTTCCAGCACACTGTCATAAAATTGCAAATAAAACAGTCCATTTGGCCAAATTATAGAAGAAACAAACATGAAGCAAATATTGTAGTCACAAAGTAGGTATTCTCATAAAACATCACAGCTTTTCACTTTTGCTTAAATTATATTTTATTCTTATAAATAAATATATGCAACAGTACAAAAACAGAGTAACATTTCAGCGTTATAACGCGTGTATACAAAAACATGAAAAGGATTCGGTTGAATAGGCGAACTTATTTACAGTCAGAACATTATTTATCTTTACTAAACATTTGGAAAGTCCATTCATAAATACTGCTTGAATTTGCTACATGTATTTTAATTCATTGATTTGTTGGAAAATTTGATATTAACTTGAGAAAGAAATTCTCCATCTGTTTGAGAACATTCTAAATGAACGTCCTTAAAGTTCTTAAAATGATTGATTAATAATAGCATTGTGAAGACAACATTTTTTTTTTTCAGATTATCTTATGGCCATTAGGCTGGGCCGGAACGTTACGTAAAGAAAACACAAGTTCACAGGTCTGTTATTCTGTAATTACATTATGAGAACATTAAAGAACTTAAAGTCAAGAGTTCTCAAATAGTACCCAAATTGCTTCCAAAGCTTGGTTTTTAATTTCAAACATACCAAGGGAATTGAAAAAAAGAATTGCAAGTTAACCCATTTATGCCCAGCGTCCCATAAAAGAGATATTGGCAAGCAGTGTAGACCCAGACCAAAGGCCACAGAACGTGGCTTCTGATCAGGGTCTATACTGTTTGCTTTGAGTTTAGGAATTTCTATAAAATATGGTAATGTTAAAATCAACCAGACACCCCTTCAATTGAAATTGGACCGGTCCAAAGAGTTTAGGTAGAAGAATCCACATGGCATAAATGGGTTAGATATATCTTAGTAAGCGTTTTATAAAGTATGAATTTTGTTGTGGCTGTAAATAGATTCTAAAAGGAATGAAATTTGTAATCAATGAACACGCCAATAAAATGAAACTAGCTGAAGTGTCGAAGTTTTCTGGGCCAGACTAGCTATTTTCGACCGATTAGACCTTATTAGTGACCCTCACATATAAAGTCGAAAAAGAATTCCGGAATGGAATCAGTGGTCATGACAGACAAGAAAATATAAACTTCACTATAGTGATATACGGAGAAACGTTTTACGGCCAGTACACGACACTAGGAATAACCGTTGAGAGCAATAAACATTCTCTAATACCGGAAGTCTATTGATACACTTTTAGGGGAGCACATTCTGTCAAATTTGCTTTTACCTCCCTTCTAAAAAGGGTCTAATCTAAAGGGAAGAATTTGCTTCCCATAGCAGTAATTTGTTTTCCTTTTAGTGTACAGTAAAACCTGTGTAAGACATCCACCTTTGAAATTGACCTTAGTGGTTGATGTGGAAAGGTGGCTGTCTAGCAAAATTACATGACATGTACCTTTATTTTTCCACATCAACCACTATTTAAAGTCAGTCTCGAAGGTGGCTCTCTTACACAGGTTTTACTGTAGACCCATTTTCAAAAGCAGCTTGAAGTACAGTAAAGGAAATAGTAAGTCTCAAAGGTTGTCACCAAGAAATACCAGAGCAAAGAGTACAGATACAAACCAAACTAAGAAATCAACATTTTTGACAGACTATATACTTGTTTAAAGTTTAGGGTAAACACTTAGAGATTTTAAGGGAATTGATACATTTTAAGGGGAAGCAACTCTTTCAAAATAATTTGGTTTCCCTTCTGAAAAGGGATATACGGTAGAATTCCGCTATTGAGACCTCTAAAAATTTAGTTGTCAATCCCAAATGTTTTCTTTCTTATTACAGTGCGTAAAATTTCGTACACTAAAGTTCTGACAAAATGACAAATGCAAACAGTGTAGGTCCAGATCAGACTGCTCCTTCAGGAACATTCTGATCAGGGTCTACACTGTTTGCCATTCCAATAAGTATTTAATGAAACAACTGCATCACAGCATTGATTTCGCCAAAAAGTATGGAATATTTTAGTGTACGATATTTAGAACATTCGCCGTATTCTATATTCAACATTAAGACCACACCACTAATAAGACTACTTTTAGACAGTACCAAATGTGGTCTTAATAGCGGGATTATACTGCATTCTAGAAAATTCTCTCATTTCAGAGTAGACCCCCTTTTCAGAAGCAACTTTGGTTTAAACAATTTTTATTTTAAAGCTCGTATAAAGTTATATCGACAAAACAGACATGTCGAATAGGATCTGACTGTAAGCTGTAATGCTTATAAATGTCATCTCCTGAAGCAACTTTGTAGGCAATACAACATACAGAGTTTTAGGTAGTATACCAGCGGGCGCATGACGTTTATACAACATCATCACAACGTCGATGCAACGTTGCACCGACGTTGAAGCGATGTTGTATAGATGTCATGTGTGCTTGGGTTAGTTGTAGTTTTCTTTCTTGGCACGTGAATTAGTAACAAACTATACCTGCAATTTTGACAATTACTATCAAGGTGTATTTGCTTTTATTCAGCCCTATTGAGCCGATTTATGGTTAGATCGTTATCTTTTTTATTTTCAGGTGCTAAACTAGTGTGAAAGAAGTATATGCACTTTTGTCGCAGGCAATGCCCTTGACCGACTGACGTTGTATGCAAGTACAGCCTACTTGCGACTTGTATTGGGAATATAATTCCTCTTCTCTTTGATCTTTATTAGCGTTTTTTTTTTTTTTATTTTGGCGTTTTTTTCCTTGACCGCACATAGTACCAAAATAAAATGACCGCCAAATTTAATCGTTTTACAGTATATTCGACTCAAGTAATTTTTATTGTGCCTTTGCAGCTTGATGAAAGGCAACAATATGGTACGAGCAGAGTGAAACTAACGGCCCCAAAACAGATATCTTTGCAAAGAGTGTAGTATCAGATAACGCGGCTCCTCCCGCTACATGATCTTCTCTGTTTGTTATTCAGTTTTGATGGGGAAAGGGAATTTTGGCTAAGCCGTCACTCTGGGGAGGAAACGCGATAATTTTTATATAAAATCACAACTTTCTGTGTGTTTTTCTTAAAATTATAAGCATTTGCAAAACATTTTTTTTGGAAAGTTTCTGTTTGGTGTATATCCCCTTTCTTGAGGTTAAATCCGGCAAAACTAGACTTCAACCATGCAACAACGTTGTGAAAACCTTATCTTATGTGTTCGCTAGAAACTTCTTCATAGGACAAAACACTAGTATAGAAGCATGCGTGTACCTTTTCTTCGCTGAGCAAATATTTATGGAAGTGTCCTAGTGCCAGGTGAAAAAAATACCTAAGTCCTATGTAGGAGATAGTAACTCCTACGTAGCAGATAATAAGTCCTACGTAGGAGTTAGTAACTCCTACGTAGGAGATAATGTTCTACGCAGGAGATAATAAGTCCTACGTAGGAGTTAGTAACTCCTACGTAGGAGATAATATATCCTACGTAGGCGATAGTAACTCCTACGTAGGAGATAGTAAGTCCTACGTAGGAGTTACTAACACCTACGTGGGACATAATAAGTCCTTCGTAGGACTTATTTTCTCCTACAAAGGTGTTAGTAACCGCATTACAATGTGGAGAAAAACAATGTTGGTCATATTTCATTCCATAAAGTATATCTATTCAATTGATTATTTATAATATTTAAGAAATTACATTAAAACAAAATGATAATAATAACATTATTATTGATAATATTTTCAGAAATAATTATAATAGTAATCAAGCTGTATATCATAATTCAGAAAATCCTAAGCTGGTCCTACTTTATCTCATAAAATGGTTTTCTAAGAAATTAAACATAGTGATAATAATGAAAAAGAAACATGTGGATAATAATGACATTATTATCATTATTATTACCATTATTATTATTTATTTATTTATTATAAATGATTACTAATAGTAACAGTGATTTAGCTGTACCTTTGAATTCCGAAGAATAAATATTATTATGTTGGTCAATTCAAAACGTTTTTTAAAAGAGCTACGGGAGCTTTAACAGTTTTTACTGCATGTGTATTTAGGGGTATAATATTGCTAATTATTAAACACCTTAAATCCCTATCATACTGAAATTTGATTAAGTCCGTATTACTATCTGTTGACATAGCTTATATATGGAAGCGTCCTAGTGCCAGGTGAAAAAAATATTTAAGTCCTATGTAGGAGATAGTAACTCCTACGTAGGAGATAATAAGTTCTACGTAGATAATAAATCCTACGTAGCAGATAATAAATGAGATAATAAGTCTTACGTAGGAGATAGTAACTCTTACGTAGGAGATAATAAGTCCTACGTAGCAGATAATAAGTAACTCCTACGTAGGAGATAATATGTCCTACGTAGGCGATAGTAACTCCTACGTAGGAGATAGTAAGTAGTTAGTAACTCCTACGTAGCAGACAATAAGTCCTACGTAGGAGTTACTAACACCTACGTAGGAGATAATGTCCTACGTAGGACTTACTTTCTCCTACAAAGATGCGATGCTATATAGTAACCGCATTACAATGCGGAGAACAACAATGTTGGTCATATTTCATTCCATAAAGTAAATCTATTCAATTGATTATTTATAATATTTAAGAAATTACAATAAAACAAAATGATAATAATAACATTATTATTGATATTATTTTCAGAAATAATTATAATAGTAATCAAGCTGTAATTCATAATTCGGAAAATCCTATGCTGGTCCCTTTTTATCTCATAAAAAATGGTTTTCTAAGAAATTAAACATAGTGATAATAATGAAAAAGAAACATAGTGATAATAATGACATTATTATCATTATTATTACCATTATTTATTTATTTATCTATTTATTTATTAAAATGATTACTAATAGTAACAGTGATTTAGCTGTCCCTTTGAATTCCGAAGAATAAATATTATTATGTTGGTCATGTTCAAAACGTTTTGTTTTTAAAAGAGCTACGTGGAGCTTTAACAGTTTTTACTGCATGTGTATTTAGGGGTATAATATTGCTAATTGTTAAACAATTTAAATCCCTATCATACTGAAATTTGATTAAGTCCGTGTTACTACCTGTTGACATAGCTTATACGTGCTATTGAGTGGCAAACAGTGTGCAGACCTTAATAAGATGCTCTGTAATGTATTGTCTAATCAGGGGCCGCGACTGCTGTTTGTAAAGGTGTGTCTATCAGAATACTTAGGTTAAATACTGTAAACCTATTTCTTCTCTAACCACCATCTGTCAGATTCAATAAATTGTTCACACCTTTTCAAACATTGGCCTAAAGGTAATTGTTTCAAAAACAAACCTGGGATATCAGATGATCCTTATAACCACACTTGCCCTATATTTTTACTAGGCCATTATAGTACCCACTGATTTGTCTAAACATTGTGTAGACCCTGATTACACAATGTGTTATGTGACATCTTATCTGGGTCTACACTGTAAGCACAGGCCTATCTGTCTAGAAACCTAGGATAGTAACAGTAATAATCTAAGGAAAACGACATTTTATCCATATTTACAAACTACCCAACACAGAAATAACAAGAGTCTCTCCAAATAATAAAACAGGATTTAATAATATGTGCAACAATTGTAGTTCCAGATCAGCATGTGCATACATTTTTTTCGCTGATAGAATGTGCAATCTCTATTCGCATGCAGTGTAGACTCTGATCATAAAGCGGACGTACAGACTAATCTGGGTCTACAGTGGTCACACAATTCATAAAGTCCATTTTTATTTGAAACATCATTGTTTCTTATTTTACTTGTAGACACCTCAAAGTTCTACAAAATATCAACACGACATTCTATTTTTTATTTTTATTTGTACATTGTTTTGAAAAGATTGTTCAAACATATATAAAAACAAGTTTAATAACATCATTGTGTATTTCCAGTATCTGTATCTAGATTTTTAACGCTACCAGGCAACTGAGTCCCATAAAAGCAGTAAATGTATTTCCATGAAGTGTGAACCGGTTAAATACAACCTTCTCCAGGGACCTGTACCTCCTGGTTTCATTTATCTATTTGACATCATACAGCTGAGAACCAGAAGCCTCAGGCCACTGGACAAGGTTATAGTTTGATCTATAACCCATGCAATAAAAACAAAGCGGTCCAAACATCAAATGAACAGCAACATTTGTAAAGGACCATTAATTACGACAATGATCTAAGAATCCGGGCAGACAAATCGGCATCTTTAATTGTGTACCTAAAGAAACACTGGTTACTGTAAAATGCATTGATAAACAGTGAAAATCCTGATCAGAATGTGCAGTTGTGCTGTCTGATCTGGGTATTTCGTGTTTGCATAATACACGATCTCCTTTTTCCATAATCTGACACAAGTATCCTGTATCTGAGACAGGTCACTGCAATTCTTTAATCTGTCAGATCAATAAAATTTCTCGTTTGATTGATTAACTGAAAAAATGATTGTAAGGTAACATTTAAGCATCAAGGACAAACTGATGATACTCTTAATTTTCCCCAAAAAGTAGGCTTTGACATATCATGCAAATTGTCTCCAATAGAGACAGTTCGCATGAACGGTCAAACCAATATTTGGGGTAAAATAGTTTAACCCTTAACCTTTACCACTCTCTGGGCTAATTCAGCAGACGATAAATTGGTGATATTTGTCTTATTTTACCCAGAAAATAGGATTTGACATGCCATGCAAATTGTTTCCAACAGAGACAATTTGCATGAAATGTCAAACCCTTTCTTGTGTGTGTGTGTATGTTGTGGGCGGGGGGGGGGGGGATATTTGATCCCTTAACCTTTACCACTCTCTGGGCTAATTCTGCAGACGACAACTTGTTGGTTTTCCTGAATTATCATTCACTAAATATATTTCTTTTTTAATTAAACAATTTGTTTTGTTTTCTTAGGTTAAACTATTGATCTTCATTTCAAAATCGCATTGAATTTTCTATAACTAAATACTATCTCCCACGTATGACTTATTATCTCCTACGTAGGAGTTACTATCTCCTACGTATTACTTCTTATCTCCTACGTACTATTTCCTACCTATGACTTATTATCTCCTACGTAAGAGTTACTAACTCCTACGTAGGACTTAGTATCTCCTTCGTAGGACTTATTATCTCCTCCGTAGGAGTTACTAACTCCTACGTAGGACTTACTATCTCCTACGTAGGAGTTACTATCTCCTACGTAGGAGTTACTATCTCCTACGTAGGACTTATTTCCTACGTAGGGCATACTTTCTCCTACGTAGGAGTTACTATCTCCTACGTAGGACTTATTATCACCTACGTAGGACTTATTATCTACTACGTAGGACTTAGTATCTCCTACGTAGGACTTACTAACTCCTACGTAGGACTTACTAACTCCTACGTAGGACTTACTATCTCCTACGTAGGACTTATTATCTCCTACGTAGGAGTTACTATCTCCTACGTGTAGGAGGAATTACTATCTCCTACGTAGGACTTATTATCTCCTACGTAGGAGTTACTAACTCCTACGTAGGACTTATTATCTCCTACGTAGGACTTAAATATTTTTTTTCACCTGGCACTAGGGTGCTTCCATAAATATTAAAGGGCTTTGACATTGCATAATTTCATTGGACAACAACCGTTAACACTTAACATGCTGGGTAAAATTTTCAGCAGACGACAGTTTGAAATTGATTTCTTGTTTTTCCCAGAAAATAGGCTTTGGCATTTCATGCAGATAGTCTCCTAAGGAGACACTTTGCACGAAATGTCAAAGCCTATTGTCTGAGGAAAAACAAGAAAGAAATTCTTAGTTTGTCGCCTGCTGACCCTGCCCAGGGAGTGGCAAAGGCTAAAGTAACAACAACAAATACAAAATGTTTTATTGTACACGACTGTACCGCCTTTATCTTAACCCTTTCACTCCTGAGTTTCTGGAGTGGACTTCCATTTTAGAATTTGGATATGTCCAGTGTGTAAAATAGGGATGCTAGTCATAAATCAGGATCAGAATGGCGAACTGTGTGGATCCAGACGAGACGTCTCATTATGATCTGTTTCACCTGGATCTACACTGTTTGCAAAACAAACTTTCTCGGTCTGCAAAGTCGAAAGGGTTTACTATTCTGACTTACTAAATTTTGATCCAGGTTAACACTGTTTGCCTGTCTAAATACTAAGGCCCCGAGGTCATAAAGCTTTGTTCATGCTTAACTCAGCTGAGCATGAAGTTTGTCCTGCTTATCAATCTCAAATTACTATTAAAAAGGAAAGGCAATATAAAAAAGGGTGTTCCTATCAGGATAGGACTTTCCAAGCCAAAAGTTTGATACAGGTTTGACCAAAATCGACCAGCAAAGAAGAAAGTTATTGGAGTTTAAATATTTGAAGAGCAACTGTCATGGAGGCCGCCATTTTTAGGCTTAGTGATGTCACACAGCCCTAATTAAATATGCATAACTGAAATAAACAGCATATAGTTAGATATTTTGTCTTAATGTTTTTTAACATGTTTTCCAAAAATAGTTAGCAACTTATTTTCTAAAAACAAATGCATTGGTTATAAATAATAATGCACATTTTTTAAAGTTTAAAAATTCTTGAAATCTTATTTAATATTCAAAAAGGCGGCGCAAATGTCGGCTATGTTAAATCCTTCAAACAATAATAAATTTGTTATTTCTTGACAAATTTTGATCAAACTTGTATCAATATTTACGGTTTGTTAAGCTCTTTGTTGTGAAATATAGTTTATATTAGGGTTGCGTTCCCCTTTAATTGCAAAGTCCTTTTTGCTAAACAAAGCTGAACATGAGAATTTCTCTGCTAATAAATATGAAAATGCCAACTATGATTGGCATTTTCATATTTATTACCAGAGAAAATTCCGTGCTCAGCTGATTTAAGCATGAAAAAAAAGTTTTATAACCTCGGGGCCTGGGTAAACATGGTAAACACTATCTTCGAAAATTGAGCTTTATAAGAAAGGTTTCTAGGACCCGATTTAAACATGTTCTCACTCGGCTGTTGTGAATTAAATACCACAATGGATATAAAGGGGCATTCAAATAAAATGCCAGCTCTGTAAACAATAATAAAAGCACACGATGGTTTTGTTTTATGTGAAGCAAAACGCTGGGAAACAGACAGACAAACATTGGCAGTGAGCAAACGAGAAAAGCGATAAGCATAACAATACTATTTTTGGTGGCACTTTTGAATCCTACACGATCACGCTTTAAGAAATGATTTTTCAAAGCTGACTTGTTTTTATGGTTTTGATACCTTTGCAAATCACCACTGGCAGATATGTCAGTAAATTCGAGTCCCTTTGATTTGACTGAAGTATTACTGGTGTTGCTTCGAGTCAGCTGTAGAGGGCGCTTCTGTAAAATCTGTCTACGTAGCTGTGTTGCCAGAATGGGATTTTCAAGCGCTAAAATATCCTCAAATGATAATACATTAATGTGATCATTTTTTTGAAAGTGAACAATCCGTTCTGATTCCTTGAAAGTTTCACGACCTGTCACCACGTACATGTGTTTATCCGTATCTATGACGTGACCGTTCTCCGTGTGTATACACGCAATTTGCGTAGTCGTGTCACCAGGTTCAGATGGTATACTAAATGACCTTGACACCGGTAATATCCGGTTTCTTCCAAATGGACCGCCTTGCCGCAGAGCTTTGAAAACCCGGATGTAGGCGGTGACAATAATAACCATAATAATAAAAAACACGAGAACACTTAACGACATCACTGTGACACGTTTCACAGAAACCTTCACAAAAGGGCATAAAATGAATGTTCGTTTGAAAGGGTTTAACGTCAAACACGCGTACACATCATCCTCCACGTGGCAAAGACATACCATCAAACTCATGATAAGGGAGACCACCCAGGAGCTGGTGAGGCTGCGGGCTATAATTTGACGTCTCAGCACGGTTGGCATTGAGGGCGAGCGGATGATCCGAGAGCGGTAATGTCCGATTGACGCAAACGTCCCCAGATACTGCAGCAAGCAGTTTGTGATGAGAAACACATGAAAACCTGTTAAAATATTAATTTTATCATCAAAGTCAATTGGTGCAATCATAGATACCATTGAGATTGCCATACAAAGGCAGAGAACGAGATTATTGGCACAAATGTTTGTAAGATGACTGTTTGCTGGCGTCTTCAGACTTGGAGAGTAGTTGATAATTATTATGAGTAAACAATTTGTAGACATACTGGTGAGGAGATTAAATCCTACATACGTCATTGATAGAATCACCACGGAGATTGGCTGACTCCAGTTTCCTGGAGCAGGAATCCCTGTCGTATTGTCAGTGTTTGTAGTATTTATGGAGTCCAAACTATGCATTTTTCATCTGTGGCATTAGAAATACTTATTTCCCAATGTTCTAGGAAGAATTAAATTTACCTCCCTGTTAAGAGTAAATTATCCTGTCTAAAGCACTACATTTATATATTGTACAGTAGAATGTCTTGTTATGAGTCAAATTGTAATGTTATTTTTAAAACTGGTAAATATTATATGTAATCTGTCTGCGGCATATCTTTCCACAACGAATAATTTCACAAAAAAAAAAAAAAAAAAAAAAAAAAAAAAAAATACAATATTACGAGGAAATTACACCGAATATTACAACTGACTTTCAGGAACAAAAGTTCTATCAAACATTCGAATATCAATCTGAACATTTGAGCATAGCTGTAATTCAAGTTCAGCAATAAGTATAATAAATAGATTCCAACTTAAGATCTTCTGATTCTGGTAAAATAAATCCCTTTCACTGTGTGGGCTGTCACGTTTCAAAACATATGCTTGTAACAACCATTCATTTTCTAAATAGTTTTAACGCATAACTTTCCTGCTGCGAAAGTAGGCATTTGTGATGCTGTCTCTGAAATGACACCGAACTGTTTCCAGAAATGGGAAATCCACAATTGTGTTTCACGCCTATTAGGGATTTCTATTCAAGTTGTTTCACTTGTCCTCTTTAAATCTGAAAAACAAAGAATCAAATTCAAAGGCAATTGGTACATTCTCAAGGGAGTCAACTCTGTCAAAATATATTTGGTCCTCTTCTGAAAAAGGGGTCCAAGAGAGGGTAAATTCTTCCTTATAAGGTAGACCCATTTTCTGTAGGAGATAGGCATACAGTAAGGCAATCAAATCAGGAACACTTGTTAGATATTTTCTACTTTCTTACGAAAATAGCAGACGTGGTTTTATTGTGCCTGTTCATGAACAACAGTGTTACGCAAACATTGTAACACTGCTCATGCCTCTTAGCCCCAGCTACCTTTCCAAATAAACAAAAATGACCTTAGCGACCCAAAAAGGCATGAAAATAGTAACTATAGTAAATTTGACCCTGTCCGATCCAAACAGAGAACTGTAACCAGAAGTCTCAACTGATCGGGTAAGTTCATATTTAAAGCTATGCACGAGGAGATTTTTTATAGCCACCAATAACTTTTAACACCTAAAATAGTGAAGTTCTGTGGCAGTGTAAATTCCATTTGATTCTCTTCAGCAGTTTTTGAGATGTGGTTCCGACGGGTATATCCTATAATATTCAAAATGATAAAAGTAACAAGAGGCTCTGTTATGTTTCATTCAAAGCAGTTAGAGTAGTTTTGGATATTATGTCATTTAACCATTTTCCCATATTAGTCCATAGCAACTTCGGTTGTCATGGCAGCTGATTCATAAAAGCGCCTACTATAGAATATATGAATAGTAGATTACCACATAAAGAAGTTAACTGCTAAGTTGAATTCAAAGTGATTCAGTGGTGTTATTTTAACTTATTCCCATTTTAAGTCTATGGCAACTATGTATTACCTTGGCAACCAATCCGTTAAGATGGCTGCAATAAAACATAATTTCGGCAGACGACAACCAAGGAAACTTTTTCCTGTAAAGTTCCATCCAAATCTGTTCAGCAACTGTAAGGAGACATTTAAATAATTGTTTAGCTTGAAACACATTTGGTGGCAAAACAACCAACCCAATTTAATCGCTGTCACAAAAAACAAAATTGCGGAGTCATCATTCAAACTAGTTCAGCAATTTTGGAGAAGCTGCCATCTAATCATTTCCCATAATGTCTTGCCATTATGGCAAATTTTGGTTGCCATGGCAAGCCATCGATATGAGCAGCACACATAAAACACCTTTGTAGAAATTTACCCAAGGAGTATTGCTGCTAAGTTTCATTCAAATCCATACAAAGGCTTAGAAAGAGATGTCATTTAAACATTTTCCCATTCTAGGTCTCTGACTGCTATTCAGAGGCTGAGAATACGCCTTTTGAATATCTAAACATTTTCCTATTCTAGGTCTAAAGACTATTGCAACTATTGCTTGACATGTGAAACAAACTGTGAAGGGAATGTAATAAAAATAACTGTGGTTGAGAACTACCGAAGGAACGGTTTCTTTAAGGTTTATCTAAATATTTCAACAGTTTTGGAGGGGTTTTATTTTACTATTTTTTTTTTTCGTTTCAACATTTTCGGTTGCTATGTCAAACAACTACTTGAGTCATGAAAAAAAAAGCATAACAATAGTAGTGAGTCACCCAAGGACATTTGCTTCATCGAAAGAAGACTGCTGCTAAGTTTCATTTCAATTGATTTGTTCAAGCATTTCCCAGTTGTTAGTCTATGGCAAGTATCGGATACCATGGCTACTCTCGTAACTCTCAGTATCAATACTCCATGTAACGCTCTCAGAACACGTCGGCATGAATGCAGACTTAGGAGATAAATAAAACCTTGTTTTGTATATCATAGTAATCTTTAAAATCATGCAAAGTGACCAATTGTTTCAGGTCTAGTCTTGCATATTTCGGACTTCGGAAATTTAGCTTCTCTTAGGCACTATGTTCATAAATACATTTTCGTGGGGTGAGAGTGGGGGTAACTCAGTCAAATTTGTTTTTGCGTCCTTCTGGAAAGGAATCTACTCCTAAGGGGAGCAAAATATTTACTTTTAGAATAATCCCTTTCTGTTGTGTGCAGGAAAGTAAATAGAAAGTCACAAAAGTTGTCTCCCTTGTAAAACAAATGGCGGATAGTCTATCAAGTGTATCCAGTCCCTTTAAATCACATTAGCGGGAAACTCCATTGCTGATACTTAGCGGGACACTCCATTGCTGATACCTTTACAGCGGGACACTCCATTGCTGATACTTTACAGCGGGACACTCCATCGCTGATACCTTTACAGCGGGACACTCCATCGCTGATACCTTTACAGCGGAATACTCCATTGCTGATACTTTACAGCATGACACTCCATTGCTGATACTTTACAGCGGGACACCCCATTGCTGATACTTTACAACGGGACACTCCATTGCTGATACTTTACAGCGGGACACTCCATTGCTAATACTTAACAGCGCGACACTCCACTGCTGATACTTGACAGCGGGACACTCCATTGCTGATACCCTTACAGCGGGACATTCCATTGCGGATACTTTTACAGCGGGACACTTCTTTGCTGATACCTTTACAGCGGGACACTCCATTGCTGATACCTTTACAGCGGGACACTCCATTGCTGATACCTTTACAGCGGGACACTCCATTGCTGATACCTTTACAGCTTCGCACCACTCAACCGCCCCCCTTGTAACCCCATCCAATGGGAGCAAATCGTTTCCTTTTAAAGTAGACCTATTTTCAGAAGGGGCTTGCTGTGCAGGAAAGCAAACAGGAAGTCACAAAAGTTGTCTCCCTTGTACAAATGGCAGCTAATCAACCAAATGTATCAAGTCCCATTAATTCAGTTCATAGTGATAAAACTATACTTGTAACAAAGACAGTTCGTTTTTGCAAGAAATAAAGACAGTTCGTTTATGCAAAACCATGCGTTGTTATTATTGGGCGGTTTCCATGGTAACATATTACACGACATGAATCTGAGCTATTGTATATTATTAGATTAATACTTCATATTATGTTTTGCAATATAAATGATTTATATCGACTCTCACTATGTTCTTCCAGCCCTCATATAATATGAAACGCGTCGAATAAGATGCGAGTGGGGACTTAATACAATTGGGTAGATTTTTGCGCCATTTTACAAGGAAGACAACTTTTGCGACTTTCTGTACGCTTTTCTGCAGGGCACAGGGAACCAGAGAACCAGTTGTGTCAGCCCTAGTAAATAGTATAGAAAAGGACAGGGAGCCCGGGGTAGTTTATGTATTTTATATTATGTAAGGCAGCCTACATTTGGCTGGTAAAATACGAATGGAGGCTTATTATTTATCTAATGCAAAGAAAAAAATATATTGTGTAATTTCATAATTCTTTCAAAACAATATATGTTTCTGTTTGTGTTTGATAGAGCCAAAATAGATTTGATGAATTATTCAAAATTTCAGTTATTGATAAGTGCTGATTTAGGGGTTGCTAGATTGAGCTTTCAAACTGTCCCAGAAAATGTTGACGACGGTTATGTCTTTTAACTACTGTCCTTTCGACATCACTCGGAAAGACGTTTTTTGCTTGGCATTTTTTTTTTACATGGAAATATTTTGTTCGGATTGACCATATCAGACACCATTTGTCTTTTCTGTTTCAGTGTTTTGTTCTCAAATATTTACCCTAAAATTAAATTTACGGCCAAAAATTGGTCTGACCTATGCAATTCCTTTAATAAAGTGATTGTTTGGATTTTTTTTTCTGAGAAAACATTTTTTACAATTCTTTGCTGAATTTGAATTATTGATGTTACACAACAATATTGTGAAAATTTCAGAAAAAATGAACAAGCCGAACTTGTTGAAACTCTGCCTACAAGTTATCTACCCTACAGATTTCTGCATAATTTGCATTCATTTTTACTATGGAAAAAAGTGAAAATATTTGATTTTTAAACACTAATGACTAAAATAACACTTTTTACGCATAGGTAGTTACGACAAATGGTTTTGCATTAAATCATGACAAAAGTTTGCAAATCTACTTCTTCTGTATAAAGAACTAAGCAAAAACCGTCTTTCTGAAAGATGTTGAAAGCACAGTAATCTGTATTGCTGTGCTAAGTCTGGTCTTTATAATAAAACAATAGTTGAGAAGCTAAGTCATACCCTGAAAAGAAATTTTAATCCTGAAAAAGAAAAGAGTCATTATGGAGCTCTACTGGAAACATTATATTAACATGTCTATGCAACATGTGTTTTCTTTGTAGTATTAGCAGTATTACTATGTAAAACAGAGGAAAATGACGAAGATCTGGTGTCTATGCCTAATAATATAGATTTATTACAGTGCAAGTGGCTCATAACATTAGCAAACATATTGAATTTAGCTTTAAGAACAGAAATATTGCGAAAAATTAGACCCCCCACATCCATCCACCCCGCGAATAGCCTGGCTGTCACTATATATTTTAGGGGAAGGGTCCAGATTGCATAGTCTAGTTAATGGAGTGAAATATTTGTTCCCTGTATTCAGAAAACCCAATCGGCTTCTAGAAAGAGGTCCACTCTAAAAGGCAAGAATTTGCTCCCCTTCGACACGAAAATGCTGTCCCCATGGGGACAAATTCTTTCCTTTTAGGGAAGACCCTTTACATTCACATTCTCTTTAGAGTAGACCCCTTTTCTTTCCTTTTAGAGTAGACTCCTTTTTCCCCTAGGAGAGGAAATTCTTTTCTTTTAGAATAGACCCCTTTTCAGGGAGGCAAAAACAGACTTGCATTAGTGTATACTCAAAGGCAATAAAAAGTATAGAGTTTCGAGTTTTGAGTATCGGCTCGTGTTGTACTTTTTCCGTTTAAATGTTTTCATGGTCATTTTTGTCAAACGCCAGTCTTTAAAAATCACAAAGGTAATTCTTTCGCAATGAGCCCTTAATTTAAAACAACATTTCCAGTCATAACTCGCCTTGTATAAAACAAATGTCATTTTCCTTTTCATAAATGTCTTGCACAAATGTCTGTGAGTAAAACTACAACGTTATTTAATTCGAAAATGTCATCAAATGACGTCAAGCTGAATTTGAATTTCTTTCCGTCTCAAATGATCTCCCTTTGAATGAAAAATATAGGGAATTTAAAGAGTCTATATCTGAAGTGGCGTTGGTCGTTTTCACTTGAAGTTTTCGAAAAAGTGTTGTTTGGCTTAGCCTCCTTGTACCACATACAGATGAAATCTCCTAAAACCGTTTATTTAACAGAACAATGTCAATTAATGTCCCATAGAAATTCAGTGCATTCCGTCAGAAGAGGAACGAAAATGTCAAAAACGTTATGTCCTTTGTATAGAAATTTGACAGCGTACTCTGTTATGCATTTAAAGTTAAAACATGTCTTTACAGCATTTTTGTCATTCTGTCGACTGAATGCAATATAATTGTATAAATGTGAGTTTCTTTGTCCAAAATGCACTTTAAAGGGAAGCTACTCATACGCAAATGTTGATTTAGACACCTTATTCGTTTCCGTAAATGCCATTTCCTTGCACTTTGATAGAATTTCCTAGAAAATTGTTGCAAATAATGCGTAAATGATTGTTCTTAACTATGATATCAATAATTTATGTACATATGTAAAATTTCGGTGACATTTAAAAAAATAGTTACCTGTATACTTATTTTTGCCTCTCAGTATATATTCCTCTGAACACAAAAGTAAAAACTGTCTGCATAGTCCTTTTTACGTGACACAGTTTACTAATTCATTACAGAATAGACTGCACTATTAGCCCAGTGAATTTGTAAGCTGAAACACTGAAACACGTATTGTCTAGGGAACAAAAATAAAGGGAATAATCGTAATGAAATACTATTTCGTACAGATACGGTCATCAAGTCACGCAAGTGAATACTTCATAATCTAAAGATAACCAGTGATGCTATGTACATTCATACAGGTATATTTCTTAAGTCTTTTATTGAAAGGATTATCAATAAATTTGAATCTCGACATTACCACTGTAACATATTCCTTTGAAAATCATACACTCATATTCACATTAGGATTTAGCGTGACCCTTATCTTATACACAAAGGCTCAGATTACGAGAATGATTAGGATTTCATACAACGATAATATAATTTTTTGATTGGGGTCTTTGCGAACTCTCAAAAAGGATTTGAT
The DNA here is from genome assembly GCA_964016985.1 of Anodontia alba. NCBI lineage: Eukaryota > Metazoa > Mollusca > Bivalvia > Lucinida > Lucinidae > Anodontia > Anodontia alba. The sequence continues at coordinate 64,547,946 of OZ024830.1, read as the reverse complement.
ACACTTTCAAGGGAGGAAACTCTGTCAAATTGTTTTTGTCCTTTCTGACTACTCTAAAAGGAAAGAATTTGCTCCCAAGGGAATTCTTTCCTTCTAGAGTAGTCACAGAGATATCTGGTGTATGCGCTGGAAATCAAACAAGATGTTTCAAAATTTATCTTCCTTGTGAAAACTGGCGGAAAATGCATCAAATGTTTCCAGCCCCTTTAATTACTAAAAGATACCGAAGATTATGCTGGTGTGTAAGGGTTTTTTTTCTCACTTTTCAGTATATTATAATTTGAGCCGGGGCTTTTCCTCAAGATTGCATATGCGCCAAGTGATGACTCAGATCAGCCTGCACATCCCGCACAGTCCGGTCAGTCTTCGCAGGCCACCGTGGTTAGGCAAGAATCCAAAGCGGACAGGCAGGCTTCGCTGGGTACACATGCAGTCTTTGTAGGAAATACTGTGCTCCGGCTCATTTCATATTTCATTGTTTTCCACCAAGAAACCGCACCCAAACCGACGAAGTTTTCTGTGAAGGAAGGTATTAACCCTTAGTAACGGGACTCGGGGAGTGGGTGGGTGGGTGGGGGGTGGAGGGGGGGGGGGGGTAACTTCCTATATATGGCATAGTACGGATGTGCGTGCCGAATGGCCCCCTTTTTCAGCGCTGCCAGGTATATGATTGGCCCCTTTTTTTCAACAAAAAGTATATGAATGACCCGATTTTTCTGGATTCCTATGTGAAAGGCCCCACTTTTCTGACATCCTGGTATATGCACATATTTTTCGCTCGGAGATTTTTCGAGGCTGCCTGTTCTCTTGGTATTCAATGAATTGACTGCGATATTTGTCTAACAACCAGATGGGTCCATTTTTTCAAAGGCCAGGTATATAAATGGTGTAGTTTTTGAAATACTGGCTCGCACTCGTACCACAATTACCCCCAAGTTACCCCCCCCCCCCCCCACCCCGCGAGTAACGGGACTGAGCAATCAGTGTAGATTCTGATCCGACATCGCAGAACGCTAGACTTGCCAATCATCTGGCAGTTTTATACAAACAATGAGAAAGCTTACTTACCTAAATTCTGAATAAATGAAAATGTCTTTTGACGTTTTTGTTCAACCTACATAATACATCACGAAAACATGCCTATATAATTTTGATCCCCTTAAACCCCACTTTTAAACAGTAAAACTGGGGTTTACATGAGTATACCTTATTTTTCTTAGTTCTGCTCAAAAACATAGATTGTGGGTACCCGTTAGAACCGCCTCGGCGAGGCGGTTCTAACGAATACCTACAATCTGTGTTTTGAACAGAAATATAAAAAAATATCAGAGTTTTTTTGTTTGTTTTTTTTTTATCTGAAAAATTTCAATTTTTGGAGGTGAAGTTTTCTATATTTTTGAATAGGCATGTTTTCTTCTTGTATGAAACGTTTTGTTTATAAAACTGCCTACTGAAAAAATAACTTAGCGCAAGTAAATTAGAGAGATTTCGAAGTTGAAAGCGTGATCCATGACCTGGTGACTATGAATGATAGCAGACAACATTTAAACAGATTTTTGCCTTATTTTACACAGATAACAAGGCTAGAAATGCCAAAACCCATTTTCTATGAAAAGTTGGGAAAATATCATTCATTTTATCTGACGCTCTAACTTCTGATAAAGAATATGACGAAATATGTGACCGTGTTGACTAAATTAAACCCATTTATGCCTATAGCGTCCCATAAAAGGGACACTGGTAAACAGTATAGCCCCAGATCAGACGCCGCAGACCGCGGCGTCTGATCAGGGTCTACACTTGTTGCATAAAGTTCAGAAATTCCTCTAAAACATGGTAATAATAAAAACTAACCAGGCATCCCCTATATAGGAAATGAACCTGTCTAAAGAGTTGAGGTAGAAGAGTCCACTCGGCTTAGATGGGTTAATGGGACACAACGCCAGAAAGTGTACCTTAGGACAAGCTTTGTGCGTAGACCCAGATCGGTCTGCTCATCCGCGGGGTCAGCTCAAAGTCTTCCTTGGGCGCTTAGTGAATATAGTAAAGGAATCAAAGTTTCTGCAGGTGGCCAGCGAAGATTTTGATCAGACTGCGCGGATGCGCAGGCTGATCTGTCTTCGTTGGGCGCACACGTCCGAATGTACATTTTCTTACTTTGTAAATGGATAAGTCATGGACATATTATCCACATAAAGAAGTTAAATTTACATGTATCTAAAAGATATCTGAAAGAATAAAAGCAACATACCTTATGAATAAGACGAAAGAAGTAAAAAAAAAAATAATAATAATACTGCACAAATAAAGTATAACTTGTCCAAGGTGATCCATCCACAATCTAATCTGTCAGTTTGTCAACATGACCAGATGGTCTTTTATTTAGATTAAGGCAGAAACCATGTTCTAAGGCAACCATTCTGCTTCTGCTGTCGCAGTAATTGAGACGATATTAAGGTATCAGTCAACCATTTGTTCTATTTGTCAATATCGGATTCTGCTATTAAACTGTCTATAGAGTGACAATATATTGGAATTTCTCAGTTGGTATATGTCGTTTATACAACGGCGCACTTACGTCGATGTATCGCCATGGACGTTATATCGACGTTAATGCGCCGTTGTATAACCGCCATGAGTCCGTTTGGTCGAAAGCGAAGTCCTTACTTTCCCTACTTTTTCTGATCGCAAATGAAATTATTATTTTCTCTGACTGCTCGGTTTGATTTACCCAAAACCAAACACCTACCCGCGCCTGTCACTAGTCATGATAAATGAGTTAATAATTCACGTAAATAATGGCAAAATCATTAGACCGTTATATGTAGGTCATGGTCACAAAATGACACCACAGTGTTTGAGTTCCTGTTAAGAAGAAATTGCCTGTTACAGTGTTATGTGTGATGACTGTAGGTCATACGGTTAAATAGAAGTTGATTGCTATGGATGATGTAAAATAACAACGTTATTAGACCTTGAAATAACGAGCAGGGCCATAAAATGATATCGCAGTGTTTGAGTCACTGTAAGGAAGGAAGTATATGCCAGGTGTGATTACTGTAGGTAATACGGTTAAATGGAAATAGAGCTAAATGCAAAAATGACATCTTTAGACCGTGGAATATAAGTCAGGGTAATAAAATGATACTGCAGTGTTTGAGTCCCTGTTAGTGAGGAAGTGTATGCCAAGTTCGATGATTGTAGGCCATACAGTTAATCAGAAATGGAGCTAAATACTAGCACACCCGCTATGCGGCAATCAAGACCGGCCGCGGCAATCTGAAACGCAACTCACATGAAATAGGCGGTCGGTTTGGGTGTCAGTTTATGTAGTGTTCTTGTAATTAATATTGCGGTTCGAAGCTAAATTAACCCATCCTCTTGAGCCGAATGTATAACTGTTTCGACATATTAGGATAACTTAACTGATTTATTTTCATTTATGTCATCCTGACCATCTTACTTTTTATCTTCAGTTTTCATTTAGTTCAATTAGCTTTTTCAAGCACATTCCGGAGTTCTAAAATGATGTTCTAAACAATTTATATGTCTGTGAAAAAAACTGAATGTTGCCCGTACATAAATGTTAATTTCACGGTTCAATGTTTACTATCAAGGGAACTAGGAATGGATAAAGACCTTAGGGGTAGCAACAACTGGTTATCGAAAACGATATTTACAAAATTCAAATGCAATCAACCCAGTAAGCTTTCTTTATAAATCTATAGCGGGCCATTATCGGCCCGTCAGCTACCCTGACGGGCCGATAACGGCCCGCTATAAATTTATAAAGAATGCTAACTGGGAACTAATGTAACACATGGCAATCGACGAACGAAATGAATTGTTTCTTAAAATTGCTTATATTTCAGCATTCTGCGTTAACAAATGGATGATTTCGGTCGTTTTGTTTTCAATTTACGTACACGACATATTAAACGAAAGTAAATGATAACTGAATACATTTACAACTGAAAAACTCAAAACAAGTTCACCTCATATACCATGCTATCAAGGCACATTGTAGGTCTGTTACAATTTCTTCCCTGATTAATTAAACACATCTTTTAGTTGCTTTTAACCGTGTCGGCACTGGCGACGCAGTCCTTTTGCTGCTCCGAGCACGGCCCAAACTCGCGATCAAATATTACAGGGAGTACAAACTCGTGGTCCGACTGGGACTCGAACCAAGGGCAACTTGCAGATCAACAGACTGGTCGCGCGACTGATTTACAATGCTATATAGTTTATGACATTGTTACAGGCCAACCATGTGACTCAGTAGATCAGACGGCAGTCCGATGTGCGGAAGATCCTCGGTTGGAGTCCCAGTCGAGTCAATTTCCTTTTTGCCACCCCTGTTACATTTTTGTGGCTCAGTTTGGGTCTGTTTTCGGGCTGCGAGCAGTAAATGGACTGTAATGTCGGTTTAGGGCATGGTTCGAATCAGATTTGGGGACGATTGCCATGAAAGTTGTTTTGATTTCCGTTTCTCTCTATCCTGCGCTTTTCAAATGGATGTCACATTTAACATGAATAAAAAATGTCGACTGAATCTTCTCAGATTAGCCACAAATGATTGAATTTTATCTGTCTGTCACTGAAATGATCAAATAAGACAACAAATATGAAAAATCGGCCAGGTTAGTTCGATTCTCAAGAAAAAAATACGCAATCTCATGTTCCAGGTTATGTCACGGTCAACGCGGTTAGGATTCTAAGATCAAATTTTGTGGGGTACAACCTTGATCACCTATGAGAAGCATTTTATACTTAATTTAACTGATACATCTTTATATCTCCTGCAAATAAATGAAATGTTTACTTACCTAAACCGACCGCCTTTTCTGTGAGTTGCGTTTTAAATTGACGTATCGTTTCTGATTGCCGCTTATCCGGTGGGGCTAGGGTTGACGCAAAAAGCGACAGTCATTTGTACCCAAAATATAGGTCAGGGTCATAGAATGACACTGAAGTATTTGATGCCTCATAAGGAAGAAAGCACATGCCAATGTTAGATGCATGCAGGTGTTACAAATAATCAGAAACAGCTTAACGTCAGGGTTTAAGTAGAAGATCTTTAGGAAAAATATATACCAGGTAAGATGACTGTAGGTGTAACAGTTGTTCAGAAATGGACTTAATCGCTAGGATGGTCATTTATGTTGATTGGCGGACGGACGGACGAACGGGCGGAAGAAAAACCGGACGTCCATATGCAAAAACACGTATGACATAAACAATGTCAGTTTGCTGTAATTATCATGATTCTAATTTTACTGAATATTATTTTAGAATTTAAAGTTTCTGTCAGGCACAGTGACCTGTTATAATAATAATATACAGTAATCTCTTGGTATTAGGGATAATAGACTAATGGTTCTATGTTAGTACAATCCCAGCTGACACATGACGTTTATACAACGTCGCTTCAACGTCGATGTAACGTCATGACGTTGCATCGACGTTGAGGCGACGTTGTATAAACGCCATGTGTCCGCTGGGATGATTCTGAACCATCAGATCTGTCGCGTGTGCAATGTATTTCACTCATCCAAACACCTCTGTTTAGATTGGTACATGAATTGGTTAGAAATAAACTAGAACTATCTTACAAATATTTCTTTATTGCACTCTTGATTTTGAAACGTCATTTAAATATATAGTCACATTTTCAATGCTTACTACATTCACATCTCTCATTGTACATACATTTGGGAAATTCTGTTAAGTTCTTTTATGGTGAAAATCTCTTCCCAGCTAGCATTCTGCATAAATCTATAGCGGGCCAGCTGCCCTGACGGGCCGATAACGGCCCGCTTTAGATTCACTGGGTTGTTTGGCGAATAGCTACCAGTATGTTTCATAACATCTGAAACTATAATTCTCAATGTATGATAATACGACTTGCATAACATTGTCTGATTGTTACATAAGTAACCAGATTACCCATTCCGACTAATCGGAATTGCCTTGTTGATTAAGAACATATTTGAGCCGTGTCAGAAGCTCAGAGATTTTACTAGGTAAGAAACTTCATACTAATGATGAATTGCGTATTGTAATAGGATTTGAATTTACAGTTTTGGTGCGGAATGAGCTAAATATGAGAGAAACCTATCGGACAATGAATGCATAAATAAATTCATCACTAAAAGACGTCTATATAATTTTGACCTCTTAAACTCCACTTTTATATAGTAAAACTGGGGTTTACAGGGGTATACGTTATTTTTCTTATTTCTGCACAAAGCATAGATTGTGGGTACTCGTTAGAACCGCCTCGCCGAGGCGGTTCAAACGAGTACCACAATCTATGTTTAGAGCAGAAATATGAAAAATATCAAAATTTTTTATTTGAATATTTTCCTTTTGTGGTTGTTAAATTCTAAATATATTTGAATAGGTGTGTTTTCGTAATGATTACCTATGCAAACAGTCTAGCTGAGTCAATTCATCAGGGTCTACACTGTTTGTCATTCTATTTGTTTTATTTACACACTCAGCCTGTTTCGCGAGCGGGAGCGAGAGCTCTGGGGAGCGCTCACGTTCAGAATGAGCAACCGGTTGCTCGGCGAGAGCTAGCATTGAATAAGAATAAGGGGATTGTATAAAATAAATTACCTATGCAAACAGTCTAGCTGAGCCAACTCATCACGGTCTGCACTGTTTATCATCTTTTTCTACTCAGTTACATCTGGCACTACAATTTGGAACAATGGGATGCCCGGTTTCAAAGATTGAAGAGTCAACTTCAGAGACACGGGATTGAAAGAGTTAAAACTCTTGCATTGGTACATGATGCAATAATGACTGGTGCACCTTTGCCTTATAATTGCTATTGTAAACGCTAAGCATGCTTGGTAAAAGAGCAGCAGACGACAATATGAAATGTTTATCTTATTTCTCCGGAAACAGGTTTTGACTCCTAAGAAGACAGATTGCATGAACTGTCAAAGCCTATTTCTAGGCGACAAATAAGAAAAAAAAATACAACCGAATTGTCGTCTGCTGAACTTGTTAGAATGGTAAAGGTTAATATGGGATTGTTTATAGCAGCTTGCTTTATCAGTTTACAGTGGTCTGTATGGGTCTGTTTATGGTTTTCTAAATGACACATTCTTCAATGAAACGACGTCATATTCACACTCACACGAAGTACGCACTTTCATATGATGCACAACGCACGAAAAGGGCCCTTATAAAATTTGCGGACAACGTAGGCCAAGATCAGCCCGCGCATTCGCGCAGGCTGATCAGGGCCGTCGTTGCCCGCTTACAGAATCAATAGAGCATATGCCGACGAAGAATGCTCAGATCAGACTGCACGGATGCGCACGCTCTGTACCTTCGCTGTTTGCATATGACATAAGAGTCTTTTTCCCACGTTGAGCATCATATAATATATAAAACGACACTTACAACTGCAGCATTTCGATATTTCATTCTTAGAGGAAATGAAACTTGACATTTTATGTGAATCATCCGCCAAGCAAACAATTCACATGAAACATCAAGTCTTATTATCTCTGAATAAAATTAATAAAATAAGACTAACGTCCACTACAATTTCGCATGACGCTTTAAAGCTTCATACATTGGCGTTTCTATGCAGGTTGCCACACTAAAATTTTGATTCGCGATTTTTCTGTGAAAAAGTATAATATTGCAGTTAAATAGCGTTGGCATTTTGTGCTATGGTAAATTTACAACAAAAGAGGTGTAAAATGGGACGGAAGCCTGAAGAAACTAGTTTATTTTTGAAACAAGGCGTGTCTCCATTCCTGAGTGATAGCTGATAAATTTACTGTTCCGCCGAGTATGCATTTAACCTTAAGCACTCTGTTGGCTAAATCAGCGGACGACAAATTATTGGCATCATGACGGGTGATCCTGCAGGGTTCACACACACACACACACACACACACACACACGCAAGCACGCACGCACTAATAAATACACACACACACGCATGCATAAACACACACACACACGCACGCACGCAGGCACGCACGCACGCAGGCACGCACGCACTAATAAATACACACACACACGCATGCATAAACACACACACACACACACACACACACACACACACACACACATATATATATATATATATATATATATATATATATATATATATATATATATATATATATATATATATATATATATATATATATATATATATATATATATATATATATATATATATATATGCATCCCTTCAAAACTTATTGAACGGAAACCAATATCTTAACCCAACAACAAAAACTAAGTCGAAAAAGGCCATAATTCAGCAAAAACCTGCCGGATGATTACCAATATCGAACTTGGCCTGTATTCTACAGGGATATAAACTTTTAAACTTCAAATGAAATCAATGCATCCCTTCAAAAGTTATTGAGCGTAAACGAAAAGTGTGACGCCGACGCCGACGACGACGCGGAGAGACAAAATGATCCCTATGTGTCTGCCATGCTACCAAAATTATATGACAACCAAAATTAATCTTTAGCATTCTCTGGGAAAATATAAAGCAAACGACAAACTGATGATATTTTTTCTAATTTTTACTAGAATAAAGGTTATGACGATTTGCATGAAAAGTCAAAGCCTACTTTGGGGGTAAAAGCAGAATAAAATATTACAAAATGATGTATGCTGAAATGTCTACACAACATGCTAAGTGTTAATTAACAGACACACAAAATCGAACAACAATGTGATTCTTTAACTTTCACTGCCACAGGCGATAATAATAGGCTTTTGCAAACCGCATAGATCCAGATGAGACGGCTCATATGAGCCGTCTCATCTGGATCTACGCTGTTTGACATTCAGTCTTTCAACTTTACGTATAAACTTCTTTTCAAGCGATAGTTTGTTTAAAAAGAAAAGCAGACGACAAATGTCGTCTGAAATTTGGCACCGAAAGAGTTAATGTTTGCTTTAAGCTTTTTGAAATTTCTTGATTGAAATGAAAATAAAATAGACATTAATCTGCTTATAACACAGTTTGTTTTAAGATGTTTTATATTTGCCGGGATCGTCACAAACCGACGCCCCGGCAAATATAAAACGTCCTTAATCAGCTAATCGAATAGTCTTCCATATGTAAAAATTCAAAGCATTAAGAGACCGAGCGATTCCCGCGCCGGTCAAAAACCATTTAGAATCAAAGTACTGACAGCACTGGTGGGTGGATTGTCTCTGAATGTAGGCTGGGGAAATGGTCCTGAACGGGCCCTTGACTGTTTCATTTAACCATTAATTTCATGCAATTTAAGCAAAAAGTGGAGACCCTGATCAGACGCCGCATGCACGATTTGCCAATGTCTCAGTCCAGGCTTTACAGCTAACCCTCTTTACACGGCACTCTGACGTCCCAGCTAGAAGAATAGCGCGATTATTAATAGCCGTTACCTGGATTTTGTATAAACGCGCGGTTTAGTTTCATTGGTCAATGAAAATCTAGTGGACAACAACCTTAAAGAAATTTTGGTGTATGTATACTATGATTGTAAACACTCGGCCCAAAAAATACCATGACATCTATACATTTTGTTGGCATACAACACAGTTATTTTACACAACGTGGTTTTAATTTACACAAACGGACAGAAAAGAAACACGTTTATTGAAAGGGGACGAAATGAACACGGATTTGAGGATGTACATTAGAATGACAATGTTGTGATCCTACTGTCATTACTTTTGAAACTACAGAGCTGTTCAAATGGTTTACGGAGGTTTCGTGACTTGCAAGTTTGCCACCTGTACAGTTTCGCACCTCATACACTTTCTCGAAAAGACGTTTCGCTACCTATACAATGTACCTATGCCTTTTCGCTACTTGTGTTTGCTACCTGAGTGTTTTCACCATCCATTAGGCTAAAACAGTTTAAAAATGGGTACTTGGATGAATAAATTCAAATGTTTAATATATACTATATACATTAGAACAAAACGCATATAATAAAGTATGTAAAAAAAGATTTACGACTCCCAGACCAAATCTGCCCCAAGTACTTTTACCAAAACGGCCAGAAAAGTATGAAAGATTTATGGTAACTGCCAAAATTTACTGAATCGGGTTATTTTACTATTATGATTGTGTATTGTGGTACGTATATTGGCATGCTTATATATTTTTGAAGGGATGTTCATCCATAAATTTTTTTTAGCACATGAAGAAACATTACCTGGGAATTTAATAGCTATTGTTTGCACATCATCTGTTACAACAATTAATTATGCGCGATTACCTGTATAGAAAGATGGGCCCAGTTGTTCAAAGCGTCGTTAGATTACGAGCTCGTTAAGGGTCATTTCGTTAACTGTTTTAGCAGATTCAATATACAATATTCTGATATTTTGTGCTGAAAAAAATGTGAAAAGCTACTCACATTTTTTCAGCAAAAAATTTCAGCATATTTGCGTATCACTGGATGTAAATTTAAACGAATCGTTAACTAACTACATCGTTAGCTTTGAACAACTGGGCCCTGGTCTTCATTATTTCACTTCTATTGACACTGAAATCACTCAAAATCTGTCAAACTACAAATAAGTAGAACTAGAAGATGTATCACAGTTTGGACATGGTCTTCGGAGGAATTTCATACGGTAGGAATTGTAGATGATCAAGGCTTGTTTTGTATTAAAATTTACGGTATTTACAATAGCTATTGTTTGAAACGTGTTGATTCGGTGGAATAGCAACAGTTCAGACCTTAAGTGATCTGGGTCTATATCGTAGGGAAAACCATACAAAAAAAAAAAAAAAGTCTGATCTGATATGGACAGAAAACGTTAGCTCCAGCTGTTAACTCCGTGGAATATGAACGGTAATAACTGTTGCAGTCTTGATCTGATTTAGATCTATACTGTTATAAATAGCATAAGAACAAACAGTCTGATCTGACCTAGGTCTACACCTAGATTTAAGTGTTTATCAGACTTATTTATATATATATAAAAAAATCAATGATTTATGGTAAAAACTGCTCCTTATCTGACATAGTTCGATACTCTTATACAAAGCATGCAAAGAAAACGGTATGGTCTGATCTGGGTACATACGCTTTGCTCAGGCATATTTGTACGATTATTTACGGTAATTAGTGTTTTTTTATTTGACTAGGACGACAATGTTATCAAAGTTGAAAAAGAAAATATTTTGCTCTGATCTGTGCCTACGCTATTTTGTTCATACCTGTTTGTCCGACCATTTACGATAATTGCGGTATATACGTTGACGACACCGTTTCGCTTCGCACGCTTTATTTATATAAACAGCCAAAGCCGAAAAATGCCCATCAAGCCGGAGAGGAGCAAAACCTTCCGGTTGGCGAAATCTCCAGTGCGAAAATGATGCGAAAACTACTGAGTAGCGAAACCTCCTCCGGAAAGGTGCAAAATCTGTAGCCGCGAAACTTAAGGGAGCAAACTCTCTGACAACCTTTCATATCCCTCATTTCACTTTCCCTATCAGAGATGTGCATTTGTAGCACACCAGTAATTGCCAAAAACTCTTATTGACAGCTAATACTTATTGGATAGTGAAATTGCGTTTAGGCATCTCAGCTAATTTTGGCTTACGCACCGCAGCGAAAGTCGGACAATAATGGAGTATCCCTGCCAATCTTGGACTGGTTCACGTTATTTCCTGAAGTCTAAATTTGAATGCTATTATTAAATTTTATGAAACAGTCTGCATTGGAGCGAAAACTGTATATTTCATGAAAAGGTCCTGAGGAACCTTTCCAATGACGCTGATATTGTACAATTATAGTTTGAACTTGAATTTGAAGAGAGAAAAAATATTGTTTCAAGGGAATGGAAACACGTTCAAGGGAGGCAACTGTCAAAACTATTTAACCTGTCTTCTGAACAGAAATCTACCTTAAAAGAAGAGAATATGCCCCAAAGTGAGCCATTTTCTTTCATTAGGAGTAGACCTTTATCAGAAGGGAACTGGTGCGCAGGAAAGCAAACAAGAAGTCACAAAAGTTAGCCCCTTGTAAACAATGGCAGAAAATCTATCAAGTCTATCAAGTCCCCTTAAAGCACAAATAAGATAACTAGAAATGTGCTTGTAAAAATATTTGTTTTCTGGAGCTATCGTAAGAATTTCGTAGGGACTCAAAACCGAGTTCGAATCAGCCGCGGTACGAGCCATCGGTGTTCGCACTATTGAGGACAAACTAAAAGCAATATGCCCTCGCCAACGACGCTAGTGACAATGCCGGAAAGTGATCCTTATGTCGCCCCAGCTTGCTAAAGCAGATGCAACAAAAAATGGCCATAAATCTTTAAACCATGTTATATCTTTTAAAAAAAGTAAAAATGCCCAAATTTACAAAGGGCCATTACTCATGAACATTTATTCAGAATTTATTCAGAAGTTAATCAGGTCACATCTACTTATCACTGCTTAAACTATTCACCTAATTTCAAGGCCTTAACTTCAATTCTTTTTGAAATTTTTGCTGACAAGATTTCATCCATATTTTTTCAAAGGGTTATACCTCAGGAAATGGGCAAAATCCTGACAAGAAAAAAATACGTGTCAGCTTTTTTTTTTTTTTTTTTTTCATGAGGAACCCATACATGAAACTTCAAAATCCTAGCATGCACAGCTCAAAGAATAAGCCGTGTATCAAAAAGTGTGCAATGTAAAAATGCCCAAATTTACAAAGGGCCATAACTCAAGAAATATTTTTCAGAATTTATTCAAAAGTCAATCAGGTCATCTTCTCATCACTACCAATCCATTTCCCAAGTTTCAATGCTATAGCTTCAATAGGTTTTGAGATATTTTGCTCGAACCATGACTTATAAAAGAAGCTATTGCCCCCCCCCGCCCCCTCCCCGCTTCCCACCCCCCCCCCCCACCCCAACAGTTAGATTTTTATTACAAAATATCGGTGTCTGATAAATAGTATTATCATCCCAACCCAAATTTAACAACAACTGAAGATTTAATAAAGCATTCAGGACATCTTTTCAGCAATCATTTTTAATGGTTGTCAGAACAAATTTTATATATTCAGATCCACAAAAAGCGATTTTTGAGTATCTCTATCTTGTTTCATAAAAAATTACCACCAGCTTTCTTTCTGAAAATCCTTCATAACCATGTAATTTTCAGAGCTTTGGCAAAAGCCTCCTTCACAGTATTGTTTAAGCATCATTGATTGTATTATCCTAGACCTCCCATCCCATAGAAACTCAAAAATAATATTATTTAAAATAATTGATTCAGGACCTGGTAAAGCCATTAAAAGACAGTTTTAGTTTAATCATATTTTATTGCCAAATAATCATAAAACAAGTGGGTTGGACTACAAGTTCTCACAACATTAGATAAGGTCCTCCCCAAAACAAAATATAACATACAAAGTTTATGGCATTGATTAAATCTTATTTTGTAGACACTAGAATTCCGACTGTCCAGATCCTAGTACAGAAAGTACAGAAAGAGGAAAGAAGATAAATATATAAATATTATATAGGATCAAACAATATACAGTATCTGGAGAGTCCGAGTTCGCGTGTTTACATACATACAAAATTAATTTATAATCAACAAAACATTGAGCGATCGCAAGTAGAGCTAAAGAAAGAAAAAAAAAAAAATAGATAGAAAAAAAAAAACAGTAAAAAAGTATAATGATAAGATAATTAGTTCTATAGTAATCTAGTTTCAAGAACGAAAATGAAACTAAGGAGGATGAGTAGTGAGTGGGGGTCACCAAACCAAGCTTCGATAAATTTTTTAATAGATGTAACAGGCTACATACATGTTTATAGTATGTAAATTAAGTTTTCGATTTATCAAACTCGATTTGTTTCTTTCATAAAATGTTGGACGTGTGAAAAAAGTTCAACATTGTCGTCATCAGAGAGATCAGGAGAACCATGTAGGAGAAGACGTATACCGACAGGCTGAAATTTACGGATGGCCTGGAATAGACTAGTCCGTTGCTGTGTGAATCTATTACATAAGAAAAAAGTAGTGTTCAGCATCCTCACTCTCAAAGCCACAGTCACATGCAGCCGTTAGTTTAAGATGATTATTGAATAAGTCTTTATTTAGATTGCTACAATTATTTCTTATTCTACAATGATAGACAGAACTTATGCGTTGGCCTGAAACAAAATAGTTTGGGATTTCAGGACTCCTAAACATAGATCTCTTAAGTAATTGTTTAAAAGCACTGAGAGAGTAGGCGCTTCTTACTGACAAAGGTAACTTATTCCAGTAGTCAACGGAAGAGGGAAAAATGATCTAGAATAAATTTCAGTTCTTCTACTTAAGACAGAAATATCGACTGCATTTCTCACACTATATTCTGTTCTCTCCGACACAAACGGATGAGAAAAGATAAGTGATTTTCGGCAGTATAGACGGTTGAATTAACCATGATTTTTACAAATTGGGTAAGGAACCTCCTACGCCAAAGTTTCGGAGAATCTTACATTTGAATTATTTTGTCACTATAATTTACCTCTGCAAAGAAGAGACGCTTACCTTCTGCGGACACTTGATATCTCCTTCAGATAAAATAGGTTCATGCGTTCGGTCTGTTTATTTATCAATTTTGCTGTACTTTATAGACTAATGACTGGAACTCTTGATGGATGTCAGTACCGATTTAAAGCGATTTCACCGACTTTTCATAGACAATAAGTCTTAATATTTCTAAAGGCGCCGAAATGAATGAGATGTCAATAAACGTCAGACAGATTGCCTTTAGAAACAAAGAACACACTACGGATTAGAAAATGGGAGTCTCGGTTTATTGAGACGCTTCGTAAGCAGTAATGAAGTTCGCAACACTGCTTACGGCCTCTAGCGTATACATGAGCAGAACTCTATTTTCAAATATACCACAATGGGCACAATGATCCCAAAGGAAATGAAATATAATCTGCACTATGGTGATATACGGGATGACGTTCAACCGCCGCCACACGGGGCTAACACCAGCTGCAGTGTAGTAGAATAGTCGTCTTATTGTCTGCACAAAACAAAATGTAAATGTTTTAAAGCATCGCCTTGTTTTGTTTATTCACAATAAATTAAATATTTTTTTTTCAGTGGATTGATAAACTTTTTAGATTTACCGCCATTTTTGTACATGGCAGACAACTTCCTGTGTGCTTTACTGCACACCAAGTCCCTTGTGAAAAGAGTTCTACTCTAAAAGAAAAGAATTTGCCCCCTTTCAGAGAAGACCCCTTTCAAAAAAAGGGAAGTAAGGTATTTTGACAGTTGAAAGTGTAAAGTGTGTCCATTCCCCTGAAAGTGCATCCATTCTACTTAAGAAGGCGGATTATATTTAACCTCGGATACTCTCTGATTCGCTAGTGCTAAGACAGGCTCCGCCCTGCTTTAAGCTGAGGGTACTTACCCCGTTCACCTTTGTATGTAGTAATAAGAAAAATATTGTGATGAATTATGGATGATCATACAGCTACATTGGGATCCAATTTTACAGAATAATTTCTGCAGAAATGAAAGTCACATTTTGCAGCCATGTTTATTTAATAATACATATATACACAAAGATTTGTATTGTTCACATATTTGACTTAAGTCTCTTGAAGCGAATCCTGCATTTAGGTTTTCCATTACCTTTGAACCACAAACATAGGCAATCTGTTCTATGAAAACTAACTTAGTTATTGTTTAACTATTATCGCAGAGGGTCGCCAAAAGAATTATAACATGGACTGTTTCAAAATGAGCACTACTTTCTGAAATGATATCGTAAATGACTTCCTAAATTAGCGGCGCTACATTTATTTTTTAAATTTAATCCTCATCCTGCTAAATCGGAATATGCCCTACCTTTTTCAAGAGTGTAGATCAAGATCAGTTGGCTTCGAAGCCAACTGATCTGCATCTGCACTTTTTGCCATTAAGTATGAGAATTTTTTATCAGCAACCTGGATCAAGTAGCTGAAATTAGAAGTAGGTGTTGCATCTTATTTTATTCAGCATTGCAAACGTTAAACAAATTAGAAAGATCTTTTTTATCTTATTAATATATTTTTCTCACAAATTTCCAACGCCACAATTGCAGCGGTAGTATTAATTGAATAGTTGAAAAGTTGAAGAAATTTGGACTTCAAATTCAGATCGTAAATAGATTCTGAATTTGTGGTAGGGTGACTATGAGAGAAAATGTCCACTCTTTCGAGGGGTACCCCCACCCCGCCCCCACCTTCCCGCCCCATACAACAAGAATTGTCATATATCAAAATGTTTCCTCCTGATGTCTGTAGTTTCTGAAACTGGCATATATGATGGCGAGCCAAGAAATCCAATATGGCCACCAATGTGACCGCCAAATAATAAGAGTCTGCTTTTGAAGCTTAAATCGTCTTCTGGTTGTTCTAGTATACATACAAAATGTATATTTTGATTGGACTTTACTCATTACAGGCAAGACTATTTATTTAGATACAGAAAGAATCATAATTTAGATATAAAAAAGGCAAAATCGGGGGTCAAAAAGTCAATGTTATGCTCTATGATATGTGTAAACATGGTGTAATGAGAGGTAACAAAAGTTCCCAAAATGACTATAGTGATATTTCTTACTTGGGTTTAATCTAAACAACACACCAGTTACCATGGCCCGCTCAAAAATCAAATTTCTGTAAAAAATATTAAACTAGTATTGAACAGTATGCAGTTTTATACCCCTACCCTCACCATCCGATTTCATCGCTTCTGAACTGACGCTGGTAAAGACTGACCAACGACAGTAGGAGAAATTAAAAAGACAGGCAGAATAGCAAGCAATTTCATTTATCAACCTCTGTTTTCCAGGAATTCGATTTGCTTCAGCATTCAAGTTTTAGTTAACAGACAGAATAATATAGGGATCACCCATGTTTTTTCATGCAATAACATTTGCCCGAGGAAGCTGTTTGAACACGAGGCCGCTAGGCCAAATTTTCAAATATCTTCCCTTTCAAATATCTTCCGAGGGAAGATATTTGAATAATAACCATAGATGATCGTTGTTCTTGCATAACTTAAATTCCAATGACAAATTGTGACGAAAACGCCCCAAAGCTCCATATAAACTCTTCAAATGCGACGGCTAACCAACATGACGGTTATAGTTTGGAGTGTTGTTTACAATGACGCCAGTTGCGCAATGACCCTCTGACGTCATCATAAAATTCTAAAATGCTACGTTCAGGGCGATAACGTTACGTCGCTCAACGTAACTTAAACAAAGCAAGGCCCATCTTGTGATATCAGAAGTTCAAAATCCATGTTCGAACAGCACGTGATTTTCATGATTTGAACATGGGTTTTATTGTTTGAACAGGGCTTCTGGTCCATTCAAGAATAGCTTCAAACAGCTATCTTCATTGGATTTTATGCAAGAATAAATAAGAAATACTGACCCAGAAAAACAAAGTTAGTGGAGGGAAAATTTGAAACTATGTAAACATTGTAAATAAATTATTTGAAACAAAATATAGAACAAAAGGGTACTTGTATCCATAAATATGCATCTATAATGTCCCCCCCCCCCCCCACCCCTCACACACACACACACGCCCCGGGGTGGGGGAATCACCTCCAGGTATTAGATAATTTAGAAAAAAAATGGCTAATTCCTTACCCTTGAGTTCTAATTTTGTGTCAAAAATCCCGTGAGTGGGCTTTAGATTTTTCACTTATTTTTCTGAAGAAGTTCCAGCTCAGTTCTATCCCACTCCTATTTTTCAGTTCTCTGTCAAATTCCCGCGAGCAGTGAAATTGTTCTGTCTAATCCCAAGGGTATCCCTGCCATCCCACCCCCTCTGGGGAAAAACATTGTTAGGTACATTATACACATGCAGGCATATTTCAACATTTACCCTATCTAAATACGTGAATAAATGGACAAATGACAGTCTTCAAATGTGAACAGTGAGGAATGATCTTCAAGCTCTGATGTGTTGGTCAGAGTCATTAATGATAAAGCTTTTTTTTTAAATCCTAATAAATAGCAATAATAAACCATATTTCTCCCAGAAAAAAATCCAGAAATTCTATCCCTTAAATGCTACATTTTAAATAAATAGATCAGCAAATCCACGAAAGATATATAAAAAAAATTAACATAGAGATTATCAGGTAGAAAATGGGCTTTTTACAATTTAGCACAAGTATGGTAAGATGATCCAGAAAAAATATTCTGTTATTTTTGAGGGTTTGGATGGGGTTTATTGACTACTGATTAATGGCCTTATTTTTTTTATTGACTACTGATTTTTGGCCTAAACTTTTTGTGGCTACTGATTTTTGTGATGTAGAATTTAACGATTAAGCCCGAAAAATCCAAAACATATTGATTTTTGTGAAAATAACTTTATCGATTACTAATTAAAGGGCTACAATTTTAATGATTAGCGATTTTTGGTACTCCCGCCCCCTCCCCCACCCCACCCCCATCCCGCCCCATCCAGACCCTCATTTTAGGGTCTCCCAAAGTCAACATGGACTCTTCAAAAAGGAGAAAACTAATGTTTAGTGAAGATAAGTTGATTGCGTCAAAATTTAAAGAAAAAGAAAAGGCTGTTCTAGACCCAAGAAATCAGTCATTGTCGACAATTGAGGAACGGGCCGATGAAGTACCAGTGATAATGGTTTCCAGTGACCATAACCTTTCTTTGGCGAACTCAAACTCTGCTACCATAAGGCATGTAGATCGAACTATTCCCATGCCTTTTATAACAAGAAAAGAGTGAATATTCAACGTCATATTTCGTGTCCGGGAGTACTGCTTTTGTTGTATTCATTAAAAACTCCGAATTCCATGCTGTGTAATAAATATATTTATTTCCTCATTGTTGTAAAATTTTCAGTCATGTTGTACAGTAAGATACTTGAAAATTCAAGGTGTTGAGAAAGTGTATCCTATACATTCAATGTAACGTTATTATGTCCGGAGGTAAAAAAGAATCAAATTTCATTTCATTTTTATTAATGAACCCTTCCAATAAAATAGATTCATTTGAATACGTAATAATACTATATAATCTTTTGTTTATTTTTAGAGTCCTTTCGAAAACATTTAATTTCTGACTGCTTACAAAATTCAAGTTAAAGATCTGTCCCTAGATGTTATGTCCATACCGTTACAACTTCATCTGGATCTTGTCATGAAGCCCCTACATTTGCATTGGACATGGTTGAGCGTCAACAACACTCTATTACTGATTTACAGTTTACAGGGGAAAACCCAACCAAAAACATAACAATATCAGGAAAAAATGACTATGGAATGAAAAACTTTGCATGTTACCTTTATTATGCGTCCACACCATTCATTTAATTTTTTGTGAACGTTAATCTTTTTCATATGAAACAATTTTGACCTAAATGGGGATGACATAAACTGAGTTATGTGGAGACCACACTGCCTATTGGGACATAGGTGTAATTTTAATAACGAATACTGAAATGTCCATACCGTTACTGTCTATACCGTTACCTTTTACGTCCACACCGTTACTCTAGCGTGTAACGGTGCAGACATTTTCATGTTTATTTTCTTGATTATACATTTTGTTGTAAATCCTTGTTGAAGTTATAGTTTCCTGTGGATTGCTTGGAAGTCAATTGACATAATATGCCAAAGTTATGTTTGATCAACAGGTTTATCATCAGTTGTTTTTTTTCGCATTTAATACCAATTCAGGGATAGCAACCCCGTCTGTAAATGTGTTCATATTATGGGTTTGGATCACTTGTTTTGTTGCCAGTGTAAAATATGTCCTGCAGTCCTTATCTACTGAAATAGAGTAAAAGGGTCTGAAACATATATGTTTAACTTGCCTAAATGCCATCTTGAAGTTTCTATATTTTTAGCGTTACGGTTGTCATGTACTGCTACTACTGTCCATCCGTTACAAATGAAAACTAGAGCAAGTCGATGGCGCGCCATCGCATACCCCCACGCCAGCGCCATCGCATATCTCCATGCACATCAAAATTCCGAATGTGTTCCTCCAGTCCTCATCCATTGGGCTATTATCTGTGACAGTTTCAAGGTTCTAGCTAAAAAAAGCCTAAGAGGAGTTGGGTGACAATAAAAAAATCGGACCCAAAATCCTACATTTTGACCTCTAATGACCCCAGACATGCCCCCGGGGCAAACTTTTTGTCTCACTGTATTCTACTCTTCATTACCTTCAGTTTTATATGCAAAGTGACTATGTTTGTACAAAATGAATTTTGGACCCTTCGGGGCCACACCCCACTGGCCCCGACCCCAGGGGTCACATCAAAATTCTGAATGTATTCCTCCAGTCCTCATCCATTGGGCCTGTGACAGTTTCAAGGTTCTAGCTAAAAGCCTACCAAGAGACAATAAAAAAGGACCCAAAATCCTACTTTTTGACCTCTAATGACCCTTAGACATGCCCACGGGGCAAACGTTTTACACCACTGTATTTTACTCTTCATTACCTTCAATTTGATATGCAACATGACTACGTTTGTACAAAATGGATTTTGGACCCTTCGGGGCCACATCCCCCTGGCCTGCCCCCATGGGTCACATCAAAATTCCGAATGTGTTCCTTCAGTCCTCATCCATAGGGCTATTACCTGTGACAGTTTCAAGGTTCTTGCTATAAAAGCCTAAGAGGAGTTGGGTGACAATAAAAAAAGGACCTAAAATCCTACTTTTTGACCTCTAGTGATCCCCAGACATGCCTCCAGGGCAAATTTCTTGCACCACTGTATTCTACTCTTCATAAACTTCGATTTGATATGCAACATGACTATGTTGGTACAAACTGAATTTTGGAACCTTTGGGGCCACACCCCCTGGCCCTGGCCCTGCCCCAGGGGTCACATGAAAATTCCGAATGTGTTCCTCCAGTTCTCATCCATATGGCTGTTGCCTGTGAAAGTTTCGAGAATCTAGCTTAAATGGTCTAGGAGCAATGGTGTGACATTACAGACGGACGTACGGACGGACAGACGTGGGGCATTACAATATCCGCGCTTTTCGAAGAAAAAGCGAGGATTAGTAAAAAAAGAATTACTTCAAACAGAAATATTTTCCACTAGGGTTCCTTTCATGACTAAACAGAAGTATACATAATGGCATGTTAACCACAGGAAGTGTGATTTTACAAAATATTCCTTTTGATAATCACAGGCAAATTTTGTCAAAATTTCACTATTTTTATAATTGTCCATACCGTTCATGCATTTTATGTATTAAAACCTGAAGTAAAAAACATTTCTTTTGATATTTAATAAGTATTAGAATTTCTCCGTATAAGCATTTTATACTTATTCAGAACTCGTAAATACAGCTTGAATTAAGAAAGTCATAGCTTAGGTTAAGGACTACCCCGTAACGGGATTGGGCATTTTACCGTTACAGGGCACTTCCGGGTGCTATGGAAACCCTAGTTTGTTTTAGAAATAATGTCTATTTAAGAGTATTGTACTTCAAGTGTCATATTTTCATATTTTACATTGAAAAGTTGGAAACAAATAAGCTGAATTTAGCAAGTAATATATCTCAAAAAGTCCCGTAACTAGATATTCACCTAAAACAGAAACAGATTGTATAAAAATACTGAAAATTCTGACAAAAATTTAAAAGATCACAAGTTAAAACTGATTTTCATATGAAAACAAAATGTTTTATTTGTGGAGAAAAGTGCAGTGCTACAGAAAACGTGGTACGTCATTGTACTCCAAATTATTTGGCTTATCTATACTAAAGGTTGATAGTGAATTGCATACAAAAATGTGTGAAGAAATCCTGGAAATGCCACAATCACAGCCTTCCCTAGAGTTCATATTTGAAACCACCGATGCATAAACAAAGAACAACTGCAACAGAGGAACAGCGTTGGAACGGTCACATGAAAAACTACTGTGGGGCTTAAACCATTTTTATGCAAAACCTCACCATTAATTCTGATGCAGTCCCAAATTACAAACATATGTTCGGTCTCCATAGAGATCCTCTACCTCATCAGTGTAACATCACCAGTGAAACATATATAATCTCAAACACTGTGATGAAACTACGCAAAAGGCTCAATGACAATCTGAAGACAAGAATACCACAAACAGGACCACGATTATGGCCCGACCACATGCAGCTGTTCATAGTCAGATGTAGTTGCGGTCATGGTACCTAAGCCGTAATCCAAACTCATAAATCCATAAACGAATGACGAATCAGAATGTTCAGACCAACAGACATGGACCCCAGAATAAAGGGTGTAATCAAGCGTCCGCCGATAGTAAGCATTACTTGGTAAGCAAGCTTCGCCCACCATGCCCATTGGCCTGAACGAAAGAAATATCGGTACAAGCGTATGTCCGGAATTTGGGAAGTCTACTTATGGCGCGTCACTGGCAAAAACATCAGAAACAATTCTGGAAACTGCCACATTGTAGGGATTGACCAGATCATGACGTCTCCCATAGAACTTCTTAAGTGTTGCTACCAGTTTGGTTTTTTGATACCCCTGGCTCAACAACTTTGTAGTGAGCACTTTCCCACGCTCCATGAAGTCCTGATAATTTGAACAGGTTCTGGCATAACGGATTAACTATGAAACGTAAACGCCGTATGCTGATGCAGAAGGGATATTACTGCTCAGGAATGGAAAGTTAACAATGGGAAAATTGAAGTCATCCCGTTTGTCGTAAAGCCTAGTAGTAAGCTTTCCATTGTCAATGTAGAGATACCAATCCAAGTAGGAGGAGGAGGCTGCAGTCTCCGTTGTTTCCTTTATTTCAAGTTCACGTGGATAGATGAATTCTAAATACTCTGCAAATTTTGTGTTTTTCAGAGACAATACATCATCTACAGTGGAACCTCGATAACTCAAAGTCCAAGGGACCTAACAGTTTTGTTTGAATTATTGAGACTTTGAATAATTGAGGATTAAAATGCATACATATATTTAAGTGGGGACTTCAAAATGAGTTTGAATTATTGAGAATTTTGAATTGTTGGAGTTTGAATTATCGAGGTTCAACTGTATATATCTGTAGGTGAAATTGAATTGTTGTGCGAGGTGTTTCTTGCCTGCTTGGAGGAGACTTTGTACAAACTCCGCCTCATACGAGTAATGCCAAAAGCCTGAAACCGATTGAAGAGGGAGTCGTCATTTAGTCCTCCTGCAATTAAAGATGGAAGCAAAGTTACCAACTATGACTGGTTAACAGCCATGCATGCAGTTTGTCGCAGAATATCCATATTGTAACTTAAGTTCAAAGGGCGATCTCGTTGCAGATAAAGCAGTGTATCATCAAGATAAAAGGTGTCATGTCACTTATATTGCTGAAAGAAAGAACAATGTATTCAAAACCCTGCCTGAGCAAAGCAAGTAAAAGAAAGTTATAGCCATTTTAAAGAAAACTTTAAGGAAAAGATTGAAACTGAAAATTGTACATTGGAATTATCATTTTGAGGTCACTCTGAATAGAAATTTGAAAAGTAAATAATGTATCCGTTGGTAAACATAAGTTCAAAATAATGTACTGTTCATAGTCAGATGCCAAAAAAGCCGTGAAAAAGATTTGGCATGAACTGATGTTTATTCCAGGGGAAGGGTTGCTCTATCTCTTAATACCCATGTCTTAAGTATTTTCAGCTGGAAAAATCCTTCCAAGATAACAATGAATACGAATACTGCAACTCAGTTCTCTGATGTAGATTTTGAATCGAATGCTGTATCAGTTCTACATTATGCTGCAATTATCTTAAGAAAAAGAATTTCAAAAGCTGAAGGGCTGCAGTAGGAGATTCTTTCACCCTGTGAACGCTGTGCTGAGGCACAATGTGAATTTCTAGACCCTCTTCTTGTTTTTTTCATCAGTCGGTTGTTCTGTAAGACGAAAGTTGAATGGAGGGGGTAATATAGCTGAGATATAAGTCATATGAAAAAAAAGGTAAGAGAAAAGTCCAGGGAGTGCCACAATCACAAACCGCAGCCCTTCCCAGACCCCAAGAGGAAGAGGACACCGACAAATCCAAACAAGCACAAATCGAACAAACGTACGAAAAGCACTAAGATTAGCTCTCTCTTCCCCAAGCGAGGTAATCGCAATACTAAAAGGACTGAAAAACACAAGAACAAAATGACACATGGAAAGACATACAACAAATCGCCTCGTAGAATAAACCACAAAGCAACAAAGAGCAAGACCAACACCGGGACCACCGCCTTAGAACGGTCAGTAGAGTAAATCACCGTGGGGTTTAAAGCACTTTTACAGCTAACTAACTTCACCCTGGGTCCCGATGCTACTCTTAATACAGAAATACATAAAAATTCGGTTCGCATAAAGGCTCTCAACTCAGTCAATGCATCAAAGACGGTTGCTATCTGTTCCGAGACATTACAGATCTGGTCAAATCGTGATGATTTTACCAGATCTGTAATGTCTCGGAACAGATAGCACTGAACACTGAAACATCTGGGCTTAACTGTCTATCTTTGGAGGTAAGAGGCTAACAGAATAGCTTAACTCATATGGGCACACGCTAGCTTATTCTGAAGTCGGACATTTTGTTACGTCTGCAACTTTTCACACAACGGAGATCCAGCACTAGACTGCATCGGGTATATATTATAAGTGAGAATCTAAATTATCTTCTTTCTTTTTAATTCAATACTGTGTACACTTTATTGACAGTCAGTTTCAAATCTATGAACTTGTCAGAGAACTGAGTTGCAGTCTTCCTTGGGTAACAGAGTTTCCACCCTTTCAGGACAGGGTTGCCAACTCTGCTTGCCGTCTGTTCTTTTTGTGGCTGTTTAATTGTATTTGTTTGTCTCCCTTTTATGTTGAGAACTTGTTGTGGATATGATTGATTGTATCAGTTCCTAAGTTCACTTATTTACTTTTCTTGTTCGTTCAAACACTATTTTATTCATAAACTCATACAACATATACACGTACATCAACATTCAGGATCTGTTAATTGGTATCTTGGAGGATTTTTTTTTCCAGCTGAAAATACTTTGAGATGGGTCTTCAGCTTTCTTAAAATTTTTACAGACAAGAACCTTGTTTTGACATGTGACTTATGGTAGCAGATCGAGTTTGAGTTTACCAGAGATGTTTTATTTTTTCATTGGAAACTGCCTTCATCAGCCCATTCCTTGCTTGTGAACAATAATTACTGTGATTCGGGAGTATGTGTGTGTGTGGGAGGGGGCGTAGTGGTGTGATGTTGGTTGTGAGGGAGAGGGGGGAGGAGGGGGAGGAGGGCGGGGGTTCTAGTGTCTTACTGTCTTTTTATTCTTTTTTAATTGTTTGACAGAAGCAACATATATCTTCACTAAATGTCAGTTTTCTCCTTTTGGATGTTTCTTTATTGACTTTATGGAACCTAATGAATAGAAGGCTAATTTATTTGGGGATAAAGGCAATCCTCTGTACTGCTTTGTTTACTTTTGTGAAAACTTTCAACGATTTGCTCTAAATTCTAAAATTGTAATTTATTAAGAATTCAAAATACTCAGGCTTTATTGTTAAAGTCTCTGCCCAACAACCCTTGCTTGAGTGTCATTCCTTATTGTTTGCATTTAAAACACTGTCATTTTTCTGAGTTTAGATTGGGTTAATGTTAAAATCAACTGGCGCTAAGATGCACGGCCCACGGCTTAGCCTTAGTAAATAAATAGTAGTATTTGGAAGGTATATTGATAGCTCTTATTGTTATACATCAGTGTGCAAAAAAAAAAAAAATAAAAAAAAAAAAAAATAAAAATAAAAAATAAAAAATAAATAAATAAAAAAAGAAAAAAAAAAAAAAAAAAAAAAAAAAAAAAAAATAATAATAAAATAAAATAAAATAAAATAAAATAAAAAAAATCATTTTTTTCCTGACGACTAAAGCTTTATTGTCATTTTGCTGACTGTCCACAGACAGGTTCACAAAGTGTCCACGGATGGACGGATAAGTCAATTACAGAGCACTCCTCTAAAGATGACCTTACAGTGTGTCGTCTTTTCTGCAATATGTCTGCATGTGTATGATAGTTTATGAGTACAATTGGCTTTTCCTTTCAGATTTGGTTTCAATAAATTTATTTACAATGTTAACATTTTTTTTTACTTTCCATCCAGTACACTTTCTGGTGTTATAGTATACATTATGAAGCCAATTTTATCCGGGTCATTGTTTCTTATTTGTTATTGTGTCTGTAATTGAAAACGTGAATTCTAAAGAAAATTAAATGATTCCTGATAAAAAGATGTTCATAAAGGAAATAGTTTACCATTCTGTCCGTCTTCTTCATTTCTCCTATTGTTTCTTGTCAAGATTCGATAGCATCAGTTCAGAAGCAATTGTGGATGTAGGGGGAACAAACTGCTTACTGTTCAATACTGGTTTTCTATTTTATAAAGAACCATGATTTTTGAATAGGCATGATAACTGGTGTGTTGTAAAAATAAAAATCAAGCAAGTAATGTCACTCTCGCAATTTTAGGGAACCTCTGTTTCTTCTAAGTACACTTTTTTTAGACCAAAAATTGAAATTTGTCTCCAAAGTTTGCTTTTTATCTTTGACTTATGCTTCTTTCTATATTTAAATAAAAAGGCTTTTCTGTAATAAGTAAATTTCGATCAAAATATACATTTTTCATGCCTACATTCTAACCAGAAGACGATTTAGGCTTCAAAAGCAGACTTTTATCATTTGACGCCCATGTTGGTGGTCATATCGGATTTTTCGACTCGCCATCATTTAAGCCAGTTTATGCCGGCAATTTCAGAAACTACAGACGGTGGGGAACATTTTGGTATATGACACATCTTGTTGAACGTGGGGGTTCGGAGTTACAATTTTTCAGTCCTGACTGTCACACTACCATAGCATATATCCTATTCAGAAGGTAGTTTGGGTACAGGAAAGCAAACCGGATGCCATAAAAATTGTCTCCATTGTACAAAAATGGCGAAAAATCAACCAAACATGTCCAGTCCCCTTAAATAATTTTAGTGGATGGCGACTGAGTCTTCCTAGATAAAACTACCTTTAGACATATGCGACTAGTGTAGACTCTGATTCGCAGTCTGATCAGTCTACACTTGTATTGTCACTAACATACTATATAACTCTTTAGCATTAGATGAGCGAATAATGTAAACCTTGATTCGACTGATGTGCGGATTGATCAGGGTCTATGTTGGTCGTACATGCCATAAGGTCGATTTCTATTTGGAAGGGTTTATTTTGTAATCTGTTTCCTATACGGTTTATGGTAAAGATTTGGTTATCAAAGAAGTGGAAAGATATACTGAAAGGAAAAAGAAACGCAGGGTAAATTTTATTCCTAAATTTCATTTAAGTTTGAAAAAGTTTGTTAAACATTTTACTATGATTACAAAACGGTACATGTATGGAACAAAAGTTCCAAATTTCATTGATTTGTGATCAACAAGTCTCGAGTTATTGAAGTTCATTGGTAGCTACCCCCCAAATCTTGAAATCAAAATCAAACTGAAAATCAATATCGGGTGTGCCCCCCTCTTGCTGCCGTTGCTGCCCTAATTCTCCTTTGGATAGAGTTAACCAAAGCATTGACAGTTCGCATCGGGATGTTTTATTCCATTCATCGATCAACGCATTCCTTAGTTGTGCGAGAGTTGCGGGGGGATTTCGGCGCTTCCTAACCCTTCTGTCCAGCTCATCCCACATGTGCTCTATTTGGGTCAAATCTGGACTGTACGGTGGCCATGCTAGTGGTGCGATGTTATTGTTTGCCAGGAAATCCTGACAAACTCGGGCAACATGTGGTCGGGCATTGTCCTGCTGCAGAATCAGATTACGTTGTTGCACAAGCGGGACTGCAACAGGATGCAAGATCTCATCCCTATACCTTACTGCGGTCATATTGCCCGCAACAATAATCACCTGTGATTTTATCCCGTGAGCAATGCCTCCCCAGACCATAACGGAGCCACCCCCTAACCGATCCCGTTCGACAACACAGGCGTCGGCAAAGCGTTCTCCGCGACGTCGGTACACACGACGTCGACCATCTGCGCGATAGAGAGTGAACCTAGACTCGTCCGTAAAAAGAACTCGTCTCCACTGCCTCATCGGAAATAGCCTGGGCGCATGCGCCGTCAACCACGCCATACGACGCAACCTACGTGCCTGGGTCAGAGGCAGACCAACGTATGGACGACGAGCTCGAAGACCAATCTCACGCAATCGACTTCCAACAGTCTTCGGAGAAATTTGTCGATTATGCGTACCTACTGTATTAAGGGCAGTTTCGGTAGCAGTGAGATGACGATTCCGCAAATGTGCCAGACGGATTGTCCTTTCTTGACGTCGCGACGTCACGCGTGGACGCCCAGACCGCGGTCGGTCTGCTAAATGCCCTGTCTCCCTTAAACGTCTAACAAGACGTTCAATTGTTGAGACGTTAACCCCAAAATGATTGGCAACTTGCTATTGCCTCTAACCCTGCATCAGCAACGCAATTGCCCTACCCCTCTGAACATCAGTCAATCGTACCATGATTGAAAAAAAAGTTCAAAGTAGCGTAAAAATGAAAAGAAAAATCGGTAAAAGAATCGAAGAGCGTTGTGTATCGTTGAAGTGTACCAAATGGTGTGAAGAAATCTTGTCCTGAAGGTTTAAACATGCTTGTTTTGCACGAAATTTTGGCTTTCCGTATTGTCCGTGCAATGCACTGTGTAGTGCACGGTTGAATAATTTCACACACTGGGTAGATAGCACATCGACCAAAGACTCGTATACCCGCGGTTCACATTCACAGGACAATCTGTAAAAGTGTATGGCTATAGTAAACACCGTAAAAAATGGTTAAAATAAGAAGGAAAAAACTCTACCCTGCGTTTCTTTTTCCTTTCAGTATAGAAACATTATGAATTTATATAAAAAAGAAGATAGAAAAACAGTGATAAGTTATGAAATTTCGGAATAATATCCATTCACCTTAATTAAAGTTTGGTTAAATCTGTAGACATGATGACAACTCTGGTAATAAATTAGGAAAAAGTATGTAATTTTTGCCCCAAAACATATTTCCTTGATTCTCTCTGGCCTCGTCTCGTTGAGGCGATACCAATGAGTATCCAGTGGATACGTTTAGGTACAAAAATAACCAATCTATCTCCTAAATCCTCCGTTTATCTTGAGTATTGTGTAACATTATTATTTTGCTACCATTTCCACCATTGGGAATTTGCCCTGAAAATATTTGACCTATAATTACCACACACACACACACACACACACACACACACACACACACACACACACACACACATGCCACGGTATAGCATAAAATGGTTTGATTTAAATAAAATATAAATAAATTCCTAATACATGTATATGATGTCATAAGCTAACTGCTAATTAAGCCAATAACTTTTACCACTCTCTGGGCAAATTCAGCTGATGACAAACTGATGATATTTTTCTTATTTTTTTCCCAGAAAACAGGATCTGACATTTCATGCAAATTGTCTTCATTGGAGACAAGTTACTTGAAATGTCAAATCCTGTTTCATGAGAAAAATAAGAAAAAAGATTTAAAAATGTCGACTGCTATAAATTTTTTACCGAGATGCTCTTATACAAATAAATTCCTAATCTATGATGTCATGAGCAAACTGCTAGTTAAAAAAGGTAAGAGAAAAGTCCAGGGAGTGCCACAATTACAAACCGCAGCCCTTCCCAGACCCCAAGAGGAGGAGGAAACCGACAAATCTAAACAAGCACAAACCGAACAAACGTAAGAAAAGCACTAAGATTAGCTCCCTCTTCCTCAAGCGAGGTAATCGCAATACTAAAAGGACTGAAAAACACAAGAACAAAATGACACACGGAAAGACATACAACAAATCGCCTCGTAGAATAAACCACAAAGCAACATAGAGTAAGACTAACACCGGGACAACCGCCTTAGAACGGTCGGTAGAGCAAACCACCGAGGGGTTTAAAGCACTTTTACAGCTAGCTAACTTCACCCTGGGTCCCGATGCTACTCTTAATACAGAAATACATAAAAATTCGGTTTGCATAAAGGCTCCCAACTCAGTCAATGCATCAAAGCGAAAGCATAAAAATCAAATTAATCACTATAATAAACAAAGACGAGTACTCATGGCTAATTCTACTGTATGCCAGAGTAAATGAAAACTAATAGTTGAACCACGGCGGGCCAAGCCAAAGACATATCGTCAAGCCCCAACCCACTGGTTAAAGTTTTACGAAGAGGCCGTCATTGAGTCTGAGGCCCGAACCGCCTTAGGAGCCAATTTCCTCAGCAGCAGACGACATTCTAAGATATTTTATATTATACTTTTTCATAGAAAGGTTGACAGTTCACGAAACTATTTTGCTTTGCAGACGATTCTCATGAAATGCCAAGCTATATTTTCCCTGGAAGAAAACTCGTCTGCTATGATTTTGCTTGTTAATGCGCACGCGGTCAGAGATGGTCACCGCCTACTATTTAAACAAAAAAATGTGCTAACATGGGGAACAAGTTTCTAACTGGAATAGACACTTTTTCAGAAGGAAGGCAAAGAATTGTTTACAGCGTTCCCTCCTTAAACATTTATCCATTCCACCTAGGATTGGAGACTTGCAGTTTGCATAGATTGTCAGCAATAAAACTTACAGTGACCGGTGACTTTCCATTAGCAAAGATAGTCAAACAATACTAAAACTTTCTGAGAGTGTTGACTTGCAATTTGCAAAGATTGTCAAACAACACTCAAGTTTACAGTAACTGGTGACTAGCAATTTGCATATATTGTCAAAGAACACTAAAACTTACAGTGACTGGTGACTTTCCCTTTGCATAGATTATCAAACAACACTAAAACTTTCAGTGACTAGTGACTTGCAATTTACATAGATTGTCAAACAGTACTAAAACTTACAATAACTGGTGACTTGCAATTTGCAAAGATTGTCAAACAACACAAAACTTCCAGTGAGTGTTGACTTGCAATTTGCATAGATTTTCAAACGGTACTAAAACTTACAATGACCGGTGACTTGCAATTTGCAAAGATTGTCAAACAACACAAAACTTCCAGTGAGTGTTGACTTGCAATTTGCATAGATTTTCAAACAACACTCAAGTTTACAGTAACTGGTGACTAGCAATTTGCATAGATTGTCAAACAACACTAAAACTTATAGTGACTGGTGACTTTCCATTTACATAGATTATCAAACAACACTAAAACTTTCAGTGACTAGTGACTTGCAATTTGCATAGATTGTCAAACAGCACTAAAACTTACAATAACTGGTGACTTGCAATTTGCAAAGATTGCCAAACAACACAAAACTTCCAGTGAGTGTTGACTTGCAATTTGCATAGATTGTCAAACAACACTAAAACTTACAATGACCGGTGACTTACAATTTGCAAAGATTGTCAAACAACACAAAACTTCCAGTGAGTGTTGACTTGCAATTTGCATAGATTTTCAAACAACACTCAAGTTTACAGTAACTGGTGACTTGCAATTTGCATATATTGTCGAACAACATTAAAACTTACAGTGACTGGTAACTTTCCATTTGCATAGATTGTCAAACAACACAAAAATTTCAGTGACTGGCGACTTTCCATTTGCACAGATTGTCAAATAACACTAAAACTTCCATTGACTTGCAATTTGCTTAGATTGCCAAAAAAAGTCAAACTGCAGTGACTGGTGACTTGCATTTTGCAAAGTTTGTCAAGCAACAATAAAGTGAGTGTTGACTTGCAATTTGCATAGATTTTCAAACAACACTCGTTTACAGTAACTGGTGACTTGCAATTTGCATAGATTGTCGAACAACAATAAAACTTGCAGTGACTGGTGACTTGCAATTTACATAAATTGTCAAATAACAACGAAACTTACAGTGACTGGTGACTCGCAAATTGCATAGATTGCCAAACAACACAAAACTTACATTAACTGGTGACTAGCAATTTGCCTAGCATTTCGAAAAACACTAAAACTTACAATGACTGGTGACTTGCAATATGCATAGCTTTCGAAAAAACATTGAAACTTACATTGACTTCTGACTTGCAATTTGCATAGCTTTTCAAAACAAAATACTGAATTCCAGTGACTTGTGACTTGCTTTGTGCAGAGATTGTCAAACAACACTAAAACTTACTGTGACTGGAAATATAGATTTCGTCCGCCATTAATGACACAACCGTTGCATCTAACTGCAAGACACTATCTGTTTATCTCTGTGCTTTCAGCAGATAACAATCTGGGGATATGTTGCTTACTTTGCCAAGAAAACAGGATTTGACATTTCACGCAAATTGTCTCGTTTAGAGACAATTAGTGTGAAATGACAAATTTGTATTCTGTGGAAACATGAAAAATATTGCAATATGTCGTCTGCTGAAAATTTTACCCAGAGTGCTATGCTTTAAATCTGAGCTTTCTTTCGTGTTGTGTAAATACATTTGAGAAGCGTATCGGCAAGACGTCTTATTTATGACTGAAATATACTAATTGGTTCTCAAGAAGTTTTATTACTGCTATAATCAATACGTCACTTTATTAAAGAGACTCTTGTTACACGATTTATTATCTTCTGAGAACATCACACAGTTATGAACCGAAACGTCGGGAAACGTACCTTCGGACATCTGCGCCAAGCAAAGATTCAGATAAGCTTGCGCATTCGAACGGATGGACGGACGGACAAAATGACTCGCTCTCGCACACCCTTACCTTGAGGGGAAGTTTGGTTAAATTCCGCCCAGTGGTTAAGGAGGATATAGTGTCGGACAGATAAACGGACGGACGAATGAATGGACGGAAAAATAATGTTGCTCTCGCACACCCTTACCACGTGGGGAAGTCATGTAGTAAGTTTGGATAAATTCTGCCTAGTAGTTTAGGAGTAAATAGCATGACGTACAGACGGACGGACGTACGCATGAGGGAGCAGCTATGGGTTGCATCCCAGAAATATGCACCCAAGAACGTTGTCCATCACGGACAGTCATAAAAACAGTACTATAGAGGTGATCACACCTCTCAATTGCTCCCTCTACGTTTGGACCCACAAATTTTGGACAACCACGGACAGAATGTCAAAAACTTGTGCAAACAAATTACTTTCAAATAACCCCTAAGCCCCAATCTCACTCCCTCCTCCTTTAAATATAATTAGAAAATATCGACTTCTGAGGTGCAACAAGTCTGGACAGTATACATGAATCAACCCACGACTACTATTTCATGAAAGCGGACGGACGGAGGCGTTCACAATACCCCATCTCTTTCTTTCTTTCTTTTTTAAAGCGTAGGGATAAAAATACGTTTACAAAATGTTATCGACCGCACTGACTTGGTTGCTAAACCATTGGTTTGAAACCATTCTGCGGCAGGGTATATAGGAACCAGAGTTTCATGGTGATCTAGTTTGTATATTTGATGTAAGATGTTTTGGGGAAATCAAAAATTTTGGAATATAAACGATTGCAAGCTGTTATAAAAGAATAGGTTATAACTCAGATGTTATGTGGCTGACTGCATGACTAGTTATTGACCCATCCATGCTTGATAGTTATGCTTTCCTCTTCAGCTGCATCACAGTGTCTGAGCTGGTTCAGACATCTGAACCTAGGGAGACGATTTAGCGCCTGAAAGCTGGACTTAAACACCCCGCCCGGATATCTTTTCTACAGACCGTTATTGTGTTGTTCGTTGTTTGAGGGGTCTTGTAACTGCTTGCTGCGTTTTTTTTTTTGTATGGTTTGGGTTTTTTCTAGTGTCGTGTTGTTGTGTTTCACGGTCGGGAAACAAACTCCCTAGTAGCTACCATTTGCGCTTATGTTATAAGCTCTAAAGTCTTTTCGGATGCGACTTTAGTTCGGGAAACAGGTATTTCCATTTCGTTCTTCAATACATCCAATGGAAAATTTTGACACATAGCACAGTTGGTAGAGCTTAATTTTCCCTTTTCCTAGCTATTTTACCCATGCTTCACCATAGTGCAAATTATATTTCATTTCCTTTGGGATCATTATGCCCATCGTGGTATCTTTGAAAATGGAGTTTGCTCGTGTATACGCTAGAGGGCATAAGTATTATTGCAAACTTTGCTTATGAAGAGTCTCAGTAAAATCGAGACTCCCATTTTCTAATCTGTAATGTGTTCTTTGTTTCCAAAGGCAATCTTTTTTATGTTTATTTATCTCACAGCTTTCCGTGGTTATTGAGAATACTTGGGACAAAGTCTTAGGAATGTAACTGTTATCTACCAGGGACAACTGCGACTTTGCAACGAAACACAATTTTATTACAACGCTCCCTAGAAAATTAAATCGAAACATGCTTCGGCTGGATGCACAGTAATAAGTTACTCATATCCATTCTTTTGGTGTTGACGAAAACTCGATTTTGGCGGTATTATAAAAAAGAAAAAAAACAACAAAAGAAATGTTATCTACCACGGATACATGCGGAACAGGAAAATCGTGGTAGCTGCCACATTGATAATGATGCGTCGATTATGCTAACTTTAAAATTATACTACCGTATTTACGCTACGTATTGGGACACCCTAAACGCTTTATTTGTCTTGTCATCGTATACTGTAAAGATGTCGATTTTACTACAGGTTGGCCTGTTTAACCTTTAAAACGTCAAGAAAACCTGCATCTGAAAATATCTGTTTTTGTCGTCTGCTGAAATTTTCATGCAAACTTTTAAAACCTATTTTTGCATACGGGCAAACAGTGTGGACCCAGATCAGAGTGGTTCTAGAGGAGCAGTCTGATCTGGGTCTACACTGTTTGCAAAAATGACT
Source organism: Anodontia alba (assembly GCA_964016985.1). NCBI lineage: Eukaryota > Metazoa > Mollusca > Bivalvia > Lucinida > Lucinidae > Anodontia > Anodontia alba. Next base: position 64,513,077 of record OZ024830.1, on the reverse strand, counting down.
TTTAAAATCACAAGCAGATGACAAAGCAGACGACAATTGTTGTGATTGGCAGTTTAAGGGTTCAAGTGCTGGATGAGTGACAAACAGTACAGACCCTGATAGAACGCCGCGTCTTGCGGCGTCTGACCCGGGTCTTCACTGTTTGCTCAGGCCTGTCTGCCCCAAGTCTTAGGGTTATCTCGATATTGTGCTTTTACCTTCCAGAAGATTATACAAGCTAACGAGTTCAGAAAAAATAAACCTGATAGCTTCCTCGTAGTGGTAAAATTGGGCGGTAAAATACCGAGATTCACGAGATCAAGTCCATGCCATGCCCATCTCTGTAAACCGCACTTTATTTAGAAAAAAGTGGTTTTAACCTATATACATGAATTTTCTTATTACTGATTAATCGCATAAATTGCATTGTGAGTACCCGTTCGAGGCTTACGAAAAGCGCTTCGATCGAGTACATAATATTTTAGAACAATGAAAGACTACCCCGCCCCGAATGTAATAAAATATAGTCGTCTACTGTTATGCCATATATTCCAATCTAATACCAAAGTTCTCCTTCCCCAAAATATTGCTATCAAACTTTGACGCCGAAAATAGCAAAAATCAAATTGCAGAACATCTAAACTTATCCCAGTGTGTGAAGCAGGCAAAAATTTGAGCACCCCAAATTCAAACGGACAGGTTTGGTTAAACAGTACCGAATTCGATTCATTGCATTTACTGAATACTATCTCTTTAAATCCGCTGACGGCAGAAAATTGTGACAAGACCCATCCCGTACAACCCGCAGCGTACGGAAAACGACTAGATGTACGGAAAACGGCAAGTAAACTCAGGCTAAAGAAACATATTAACTAACCATTCTAAGGTAGTGGCTCTAGCGTTGTTCGAGCTCTATATAGTGCCTGTTTGGTGCGACTGTATGTTTTACCTGGTTCGGGTTCTTGTTTCTTTAATGCTTTGGTAGTTTATTGTCTCATTGCGATCATTTCTTGAAGGGAAGAGGGAGCCGGTCGTTTTTACCGTTGCTATTTTATGCCCCCGTCACGAAAAGGAGGATAGCATATAGTTGTACCCTCCGTACGTTACACATTATAGTACTGTTCGTGTCTCCCCAACTCCTACAGTTTTTAAGGTAATAGTTTGAAACTTGCTCCATAGTTAAATATAGGCTAGGCATGTGCATAAAGGCAACAGAATTCTGATCAAACTTTTATTGCTAGAGTTACAGACCCTTGATTTACTTCGAAAGATGGCATTATACACATGCCGTAGTAGGGTTTGTGTCTCCCCAATTTCTCCTGCAGTTTTCAAGAAAATGATTTGAAACTTGCACCAAAGTAAGATTATAGGCTAGAAATGTGCATAAAGGTCACAGACCTCTGATCAAGTTTTTATTGCTAGAGTTACATACCCTTCATTTACTTAGAAAGTTTGCCATATTTGTTTTGCTTTGTTCACAATAATAAATCTACAAAGCCAAACAGACAGTAGCGGTGGCATTCATCCCCTTTAGGGCTCATATAGCTTTTTTTTCATGTCTTCTCTTCCTTTTGATGCGTGAGGTTGGGCTTTTATTATTGTGGCTTCTGTTATTTTCTAAAGGCTCTTAATAGAAAGCTTCCAGTCGACCATCAAATAATACGATATGCGCTGAGGGCTACAAATACACCAGAGGCTATTAGTATATTTTTTGACTTGATGGAATATTTCCATCTGTGTTCCTTATGTCCTACTCACAATGACGGTGCGGTTCAGCGAACTACAGCCTGATTGGCTTTGTAGATTTCCGGTAAAAATAAATAGTGTGACCTAAGCAAAAATGGTAGCTACGACGTACTACGGAGTGTGTTTCACGACAGTGTGTTTGGATGTTACTATCTGGCATTGCGGATGACCTCGTTGAGGGAAGAAAGAGCTGGTTGTTTTGTTTTATCGTTGCCTTGTCACGTTTGTCCTGCCATCTTTAATTACTTTTCCTCTTGGTGTTGATTGCGGAACTTCATGGATATCATCTTTACAATTTTGCAGTCTGATTACTTTGTGTTTGTATGTTATCCTTTGCGACACCGATTACTCAATATACCTTGTACAGATATTTTTTCTTTATTAACCCTTTCATCCCTACAGACCACTACAGATACTTTTGGAAACAGTGCAGATCCAGATGAGAAGGCTCTTGACGAGCCATCTCATCAGGATCTACACTGTTTGCTATTCTGTTATTAACTGACTCCTCCGTCGGGCAGTTATAACCACGCCTACGTGAAATTTTAGAAAAAACTTTGTATTGATGTACTTGTGCTTACCTGTAAAAAGTACGTGTTGATTTGTTTGTGTAACTGAAAACATTTCCAATTACCTTATCAGCTATTTTGAATGATCAGTTGCGGTTGCAGTTAAATAGTCAAGTGACTTGATGGAAGAGTCAATTTTGACTGAAACCCCTATATGTGTCTTAATTCAGAGACGGAAGAGCCTGTGTCAAAACCTTCGGGTGAAAGGGTTAAATAAAAATCTGTTGACTTCTTAACATGAATACTTGGTGTGTGTATTAAGAGCTGGGTTTTAGCCTAAACAGCATAATATTTCTACCCTACCATACCAACTGTATAAACTTGGTACAAACGAGGGGCATTCAGTACTAGAGCCACAAAGCACAAAACTCAAACAGATGCCACAAAAGGACAAGACCAAAGCATGTCAAAAGCATAAAACTTTAACATATGCCACACAGCACAAAACTCAAATGGATGTCACAAAGCGCAAAGCCCAAACATGTTGATAGCTGTCTGTCTTTGTATCATAACATAGCGGTTTCAGTTCCATGCTTTCGGGACCCAGGGTGAAGTTAGTCGGCTGTAAACTTCCTTTAAACCCCACGGTGGTTTATTCTACTGACCGTTCTAAGGCGGCGGTTCCGTTGTTAATCTTACTCTTTGTTGCTTTGTGGTTTATTCTGTGAGGCGATGTTTTTTTTTGGTCTTGCCTCGTGTTATTGTTCTTGTGGTTTTCAGTCATTTTAGCATTGCGATTATCTCGCTTGGGGAAGATAGAGCTAATCTTAATGCTTTTCGTACGTTTCTTCGATTTGCGCCTGTTTGGTTTTGTCTGTTTCCTCTTCCTTTTGGTGTCTGGGAAGGGCTTCGGCTTGTGATTGTGTCACTCCCTGGACTTCTCTCTTACCTTTTTTTTTTTTATTGGAAGCTGATTATGTTTGCTTAATTAATTCATAAAACAAACATTTCTGATTTGCTGTTTAGTAGTCATGGAAAAGACGGGGACGGTCTTGGTAGGCTGGTCTTACTTTAGTCCAGATTTCTCTGTAGTCATGAGAAAATGAAGATTGTCACAAATGATTGTGGCTTATTTCTGCAAACTGAAAATCAAGGGTCTGAGAAAACTTAAATGGATTCAACTCTTTTATTTCTTTGCAAAACTAAATGAAATTTGGCATATCTAAAGTTTGATATATTGTTTTAAAAACAGTATCACAATTTCTTTGTAACTGCTTCATTCAGAATGTGTGTTGTCGTTTTGAAATGAAGGACTGAAAACAGTTCTGGGAGTAATTGATTAAGCTGTAACTTTACTTCTAAACGTTTTTTCAAAATGTTTTGATACGGTTTTGTTCATTAATATTTTTTCAGTCTATCCCCAAATTTGGGACTCTTTGAGGGTCTTTGCTTTGATATAGACTCAACGATAATTTTGACAGGACAGTAATGTCATATTTCGCTAACCAAAGGGTATAAACATGGTTGGGGTCATTTTGGGGAACTGTATCTTTAAATTGTCCAGGGTTGCTATACGACCTTTATTTTCAGCCTTTTCCCAAGCAGTAACATAATCATGTTATATACTGAAAGGAAAAAGAAACGCGGGGGAAAATTTAATCCTTAAATTTCCTTCAAGTTTGAAAAAGTTTGTTAAATATTTTACTATGATTACAAAACGGTACATGTATGGAACAAAAGTTCTAAATTTTATTGGTTTGTGATCAACAAGTCTCGAGTTATTGAAGTTCATTGGTAGCTACCCACCAAATCTTGAAATCAAAATCAAACTGAAAATCAATATCGGGTGTGCCCCCCTCTTGCTGCCGTTGCTGCCCTAATTCTCCTTTGGATAGAGTTAACCAAAGCATTGACAGTTCGCATCGGGATGTTATTCCATTCATCGATCAACGCATTCCTTAGTTGTGCGAGAGTTGCGGGGGATTTCGGCGCTTCCTAACCCTTCTGTCCAGCTCATCCCACATGTGCTCTATTGGGGTCAAATCTGGACTGTACGGTGGCCATGCTAGTGGTGCGATGTTATTGTTTGCCAGGAAATCCTGACAAACTCGGGCAACATGTGGTCGGGCATTGTCCTACTGCAGAATCAGATTACGTTGTTGCACAAGCGGCACTGCAACAGGACGCAAGATCTCATCCCTATACCTTACTGCGGTCATATTGCCCGAACAATAATCAACTGTGATTTTATCCCGTGAGCAATGCCTCCCCAGACCATAACGGAGCCACCCCCAAACCGATCCCGTTCGACAACACAGGCGTCGGCAAAGCGTTCGGTACACACGACGTCGACCATCTGCGCGATAGAGAGTGAACCTAGACTCGTCCGTGAAAAGAACTCGTCTCCACTGCCTCATCGGAAATAGCCTGGGCGCATGCGCCGTCAACCACGCCATACGACGCAACCTACGTGCCTGGGTCAGAGGCAGACCAACGTATGGATGACGAGCCCGAAGACCAATCTCACGCAATCGACTTCCAACAGTCTTCGGAGAAATTTGTCGATTATGCGTACCTACTGTATTAAGGGCAGTTTCGGTAGCAGTGAGATGACGATTTTGCAAATGTGCCAGAGGGATTGTTCTGTCTTGACGTCGCGACGTCACGCGTGGACGCCCAGACCGCGGTCGGTCTGCTAAATGCCCTGTCTCCCTTAAACGTCTAACAAGACGTTCAATTGTTGAGACGTTAACCCCAAAATGATTGGCAACTTGCTGTTGCCTCTGACCCTGCATCAGCAACGCAATTGCCCTACCCCTCTGAACATCAGTCAATCGTACCATGATTGAAAAAAAGTTCAAAGTAGCGTAAAAATGAAAAGAAAAATCGGTAAAAGAATCGAATGGTGTGAGGAAATCTTGTGCTGAAGGTTTAAACATGCTTGTTTTGCACGAAATTTTGGCTTTCCGTATTGTCCGTGCAATGCACTGTGTAGTGCACGGTTGAATGATTTCACACACTGGGTAGATGGCACATCGACCAGACTCGTATACCCGCGGTTCACATTCACAGGACAATCTGTAAAAGTGTATGGCTATAGTAAACACCGTAAAAAATGGTTAAAATAAGAAGGAAAAACTCTACCCTGCGTTTCTTTTTCCTTTCAGTATATATCATTTTAAAGCTTAGCTGTTTTAAATATCTTAATTGTTTTATATCTGAATCAAATAAGTAAAAGGTGGTAAGCAAAATATGCCCTTATAGCCCTATCAACATTATCCCCGATTCAGTATCAAAGCAAAGACCGCCACAGAGCCCAAAGTTTTGGGGTAAACTGAAGAGGTGCTTAACACAAAACCATATCACAAACTTTTGAAAAAAATGTTTAGAAGTAAAGTTACAGCTTAATTAACTATACACAGTTATTTTTTCAGTCCTTCATTTAAAAAAAACACACACACAAATTCTGAATGAAAGCAGTTACAAAGAAGCTGTGATATGGTCTTTGAGACAATATATAAAACTTTAGAAATGCCAAGTTTCTTTCGTTTTGCCCAGACATAATAGAGTTGAATCCATTTAAGTTTTCACAGATCCTTGATTTCCAGTTTGTAAAAAAAGCAGCCTCAATTGCATGAGACCAATTAATCTTCATTTTCACAGGACTACAGACAGAAATCTGGACTAAAGTAATGCCAGCCTGAAAAACAAATCAGAAATGCTTCTTTTATGAAATGATTATGCAAAAATAGTCAACTTCCAATGAAAGCCAAGAGCTGAGAACTGCTATGATATTACACAATGATAGACAGCTATTTACAACTTGGTCCAAACCTAAAGCTATTCATTCCAGCAGCACCAAGGCCATAAACTATTGTGGTCATTCTGTGGTAATTGTGGATGTAGAGCACAAAAGAAATCAGAAGTATTTGTAACCGTGGATTATTTTATAGCCATTGCCATTTTAATGGTGTTTGTAACTAGCAACTACCGTTAAAAGGGATTTTTTTTCAAATAACAGCTTTATTATTAAAGATAGAAATTCGTAGTTTTGTATGCATTTCAATAGACTAGCTACTAGTCTGATAATAAAAGTCGGATTATTTTTTTTTCATTAAAAGATAGTCAACTTAATAATTCTGCAACAAGGTATATCGGAACCAGAATTTTACGGTGACTTAGTGTACAGATTTAGAAAAATTGTGGGAAAATTTAACTTTTCGGAGCAATTCAGAAAACTATTTAACAATTATAAAAGAATTGGCTATAGCCTGGATATTATGCGGCAGACTGCATGCCTAGTTATCAACCCAATCATTGTTAATGGCTATGCTTCACTCTTTAATTGCACGACCGGCGGTTCGGGCCTCAGACTCAACGACGGCCTCTTCGTAAAACTTTGACCAGTGGGTTGGGGCTTGACGATGTCTTTGGCTTGGCCCGTCGTAGTTCAACTACTGGTTTTCATTTACTCTGGCACACAGTAGAATTAGCCATGAGTATATGAGTATTCGTCTTTGTTTATCATAGCGATTATTTTTTTTTTTATGTTTTCGCTTTGATGCATTGACTGAGCTGGGAGCCTTTAAGCGAATCAAATTTTTATGTATTTCTGTATGAAGAGTAGCATCGTGACCCAGGGTGAAGTTGGCTGGCCGTAAAAAATGATTTAACCTCGCTCCCCACCCCACCCCCCCCCCCCCCCCCGGTGGTTTATTCTACTGACCGTTCTAAGGTGGTTCCGGTGTTAGTCTTACTCTTTGTTGCTTTGTGGTTTATTCTACGGGGCGATTTTTTTGGTCTTGCCTTGTGTTATTTCGGTCATTTTAGCATTGCGATTACCTCGCTTGGGGAATAGAGAGCTAATCTTAGTGCTTTTTGTACGTTGGTTCAATTTGCGCTTGTTTGGTTTTGTCTGTTTCCTCTTCCTCTTCGTGTCTGGGAAGGGCTGCAGCTTGTGATTGTTGCACTCCCTGGATTTTTCTCTTACTTTTTTTTTCTTTTTATTAATGATGGCAAGGTAGTTTGGAAGAGTCTCCAATACACATACTTGCTAAGTATTAAAATGAGAAAGGAGACTAGACTAGCTAAAATATTACACTGTTTATTTTAATGCAGATAGATGGCTTTGTTGCCATATTTTTCATTTTTACGCCTATTAGCTAGGCTAGTATTTCTCATGCTAATAAAGAACATAATTCTATAAATGTAAAACTGCTTAAAAATAATATTTTAACCCATACTGTATCCATAACCCTTTCATCCCTACAAACTAAAAGAAACATTTGCAAACAGTGTAGATGCAGATGAGACGCCTCGTAACGAGCCGTCTAATCAGGATCTACAATGTTTGCGATTATATTATTTATTTTAGACTGACACTCCTATTTGCAACAATGAACATATCCAAGTTCAAGATTGGAAGAGTTCTATTCAGAAAAAGGTAAACACGCTAGAGAACCACTGTACTCGAAATTCGCAGTAGTCGCGGGTTGGCCGCAGTCGACGAAGGCAGAAAGTTTACATTTTTTTTACCGGGATCTTACTAATGAATAAGTTCATCACAAGTATTTATTTTAACGATATTTTCATTTGGAATTGTCACTCAAATAATTTTGTCCACTCTGGTTCAATTGGAGCCGTCAAAATCTAAAATTAGCTGAGTATCAGCCAATTTCAGGTTAGCCGGTGGTATTTTATGTGTTCGAAATGTGTTCACACACAAAATGTTCTCTACTAAAGTCAATAATTAATATTGTATGGTATCAAACATTGCAGAATGCAAATAAAAGAAGAAATAGAACGTTTGACGTATTTCTTCTTGTTAGCGAAGTTATACGCACTTTTGTCAGTGTACGCCAACTTTCAGTAGTCGCGGACACTGTACCAGTAGTCGGGTGTCTAAATATGTAATTTGTACCCAGTCGTCAAGAAGTAGCTGGGCGCAGTCGATATGAGCACGAACGGTTTTTAAAACATTACTTCCGTTTAGAAAGCACATTCTCTCTCAATTTCAAATTCTTATGTGACTCGTATTAAAAATAATGAACGTAACACATACTGAAACAATATAATGCAGAAGGTTGAAGAAGTCTGTATAAATATGCTTTCATTGCAAGAGTCGCATGTTATGTACTTTCTTGATGGCTGTAATTCAGATGGCAGTACATCAAACTGTTCTGATTGGTATTTAAATTTGCCTGTCGATGAATTAACTGGCGGCATTTCAAAGGTTTGTCCGTGTGTATATCAACAGAGTGATTGATAACACGTTCAAAGCACCCATAGAATGGACAATAGTAAAACCGATACGCAGACAGTGTAGAGGTCTTCATTTCCTCCTGCTGAAATACATAAAGAGGCCAATAAAAATTTCAGAACAACATAATTTGCCTGGCATTATATTGACATTAACGTTTGTCCAAACACACACACGCACGCACTCACACACTCACTCACGCACGCACAGGACTGTATCATGTATCATTTTCGACACTTAGACAATTATCATGTCCCCACCATAGTGGGGGGGGGGGGGGGGGTGGGGAGGGGGAGCATATTGTTTTTAGTGCGGATCCTGTCGGCGTCAGCGTCTACGTCGACGTAGCCTCCTGTCTGCACTCTATCTCCTTAATGATTTTGGCCAAACTTACACAAATTTATCATTGGATGGGAGAAAAATGCTGATTAGATTTTGGTGACCTTGACCCCATTTTCAAGGTCACACGAGGGTTTAGATTGTTGAAAAAGGCTGGAGAATGGCTTGTCTGCACCCTATCTCCTGAAGTAACAAATGCATTTTGACCGAACTTGCACATCTAATTTGCTGGGACATGTGAAAGTACTGATTAGATTTTGGTGACCTTGCCCAATTTTCAAGGTCACATGATAGCTTAGATTGTTGGAAAATGGGTTGTCTGCACCCTATCTCCTGAATGAACAGATGGATTTTTACCAATTTTGTACATCTATATTGTTGAGACATCGAAAAGAGCTGATTAGGTTTGGTGACCTTAATCTCATTTTCAAGGTCATACTAAGGCGGCTTAGATTGTTGGAAAATAGCTTGTCTGCACCCTGTCTCCTGAAAGAATGGGTGGATTTTGACCAAACTTGTACATCTATATTTTTGTGACATGGAAAAGAACTGAATAGATTTGGTGACCTTGACCCCATTTTTAAGGTCACAGGAGGGGTCAGATTGTTGGAAAATGGCTTGTCTGCACCTTATCTCCAGAATGAATGGATGGATTTTTTTACTAAACGTGTATATCTATATTGTTGTGACATGAAAACGAACTGATTAGATTTGGTGACCTTGAGCCCATTTTCAAGGTCACACAAGGGCTTAGATTGTTGGAAAATGTCTTGTCTGCACCCTATCTCATGAAGGAATGGATGGATTTTTACCAAACTTGCACAGCTATATTGTTGTGACATGAAAAAGAACTGATTAGATTTGGTGAACTTGACCCCATTTTCAAGGTCACAGGAGGGCTCAGATTGTTGGAAAATGGCTTTTCTGCACCTTGTCTCCAGAATGAATGGATGCATTTTGACCAAACTTGTACAGCCATATTGTTGAGACAGGGACAAGAATTGATTAGATTTTGGTGACCTTGACCCCATTTTCAACTTGAAGGTCACACGAGGGCTAAAATTTTGGAAAATGGCCCCCATCGACTACACACACAAAAAAGAGGAATTATAGATACAAACTTTTTCAACAATAGGTCTGTTCTAACTGGTTGGGGACATACGTTTTTCTCTGAAAACACTGTTCTAGTTCATCAACTCTTATGTCATGTCTCATCTGAGCCTTTGCTCGAATGCCACAACACAATCAACAGATCATGTGACTGAAAACCACCAAGGAGTTTGTAAAACACCCAGTCCCAAAATTATGCTTGCTCGTAAAATGTATGCAGCACACAATGGCCGAAATAACACATTGTAAACCGGGAAGACGAAACTGTTTTGTTAAAATCAATTTTTATATAAATGTTCATGTACCTCAATAATTGAAAAGAAATCGTTTCTTTATCAGACAAATGGTATTAAAAAGTGTGAATAATTCATGATTTATTACATCATGAAAGTTAAGACTAAGAGGTTAGCATGTTGCAATAAACTAGCTTCCGTATCAGTCAGAAAATATCATTCAAACTTTCGAATAATTCAAAGCGTTCTGTCTCGATTTTGGTTTGAAAGCAAATGCAGTATGGAAAGCTCGCGACTTATGGGTACAGCTCTCCTTTGTCCAAACTCGACAAATGCGTACAGTGACGCCCCGGTCACTGGGCCAGTGCACGCGACATGTATTACTGTGCGTACAGTATGAAAACCTCGAATAAGTTCCAAAATGTACTACCTACAAGTTTCGAACTTTTGCACATTATAAATACCGATTTTTTCATTTTTTTCTAAAGTAAAAATAAATTCCAGAACATTTCCATAAATGAACAAAAACTGCTTTTTACCTTTTTTCCATAAAATAAAATCACATGCTTGCATAAATCGGGTGCTGCATCGGCTATCGCTTAACTCACATGTCTGTTGTTAGGCAAACATGAAGCTGGATATATAAGTGACAATAATCAGTGGAGAAAAATTTCCAAATGTAGCATATTTAGAAATTCATACTTTTTTTAATATCCCGGTACACAAAAAAAGTCCAATTTCTGCCCTCGTCGACTGCAGCCAACCCGCGACTACTGCGAATTTCGAGTACAGTGGTTCTCTAGCGTGGTAAAGAAGTATTTACTCCTCAGCTGTGTAAATGAGTTACCTGCTTGGTGATTATGAACGTGCAACCACAGATCTTTATCAACATAGCTTTATGGGCTTCCGGTGCAAAGTACCCATTCGCTCATTCGCACCGTCTGATCAAACTATTTACTGGGTGCATTTTGGATAGGCAAGGATACAAAGTTTCTTTGTGCAAAGACACTGATCAGACTGCTCGGATGCGCAGGCTGATTTAAGTCTTCGTTGCGCGCATATATCAAGAAGGTACGTTTTCTCCCGTTGCGACTCATTTATATGTATATTAAACTGTTTCGAGATGAAGCGCGAGGGCTAGATTTCTATAAAAACAAGGATTAAATCCCAGGATTTTTGCTGTTGATTGCTTATTTATACCGAAATTTCTCTTTTTTTGATTACTCTGATTCGAGGGTCCGGTGTTGTGTTGTCATTTCATATCATTCAAATGTAATCTATAAAACTTGCCCTTGGAAACACCGAACACATGACGTTAAGAAAATCAGAGACTCGGTTTCATTGTGACGCTTCATATGCAGGAGTGTAGTTTCCACGGCTGCATACGCCTACCTTCCCCACCCCATCTCCCGCCTACACCTCTAGCACTGGCTTACGCAAATTATCCAAGATAACAGAACTGACTCAATGATCCCAATGAAAATAAAGATATAAACTGCACTATGATGAAGCATTGGGAGAGTTTTTACAACCGCCACAGGGCACAATATCAACTGCGCAGTGAGGTCAAATGAAATCTATAAAGTTGGTTAAGGAAACATCGATCATATAAAATAAATAAAATCGGAGTCGTGGTTTCATTGAGATTCTTCATATGCAGGAATAAAGGGATCAAACATGTTTTTTCTTGCATTAACATTCGCCGGAGGCCGCGGTTTTCAACACCTCCCTAGGGACCTGGCGAATGTTCATACATTGAAAAACCATGTTCGATCGCTATTATTGCATAAAAACTGAAAACATTCGCTACATTTTGCGTTATTTCTTGCACTATTTTGTTTCGTCTTTTCACCGGTGTCCCGCGAATGCAATTTCCACGGACTATGCTCGTTCTAGGGCCGGGCAGTACATATCTCGTAACGGCAGCAAATCTGTGGCCCCGGTACGAGCATATTGAAAGTTATGTAGCCATGCATTAACAGCGCGTGAATTGCCTTGTTAATGCACGGCTTTTCGCCGGTTAATGCACGGTTGTTAATAACGTGCGGCACTGCTTTTTATGCAATAATATAGTTTGCAAGGCTGCATACCTTTATCCGGAATGGCTGTAACTATGACTGCGGCTGGTCTCCATATTTATTGCGGTCAGTAATATACACTTTTTCATAGTAGTAGAGGTAATAATAAAGCAACTATATTGAGGGTGGGAGGTGAGGACATTTCCTTTACTTCGTTCGCTAGTTCAGTTTTTCGCTCGGCGTTTTTTTTTTTTTTTTTTTTTTTTTTTTTTTTTTTCTTGTTTTTCTTTCCCGCCACACTCTTTGATAGGTCTCATAACTCACGAAGGGTCTATGCCAGGGTCTCGAATTTTTAGTCTCATAACTCATAAAGGGCCTATGCCATGGTCTCGATTTTTTTCATAACTTATGAATGGTCTACGCCAGTGTCTTGAAATTTCATATGTAGGTTTCGTATGAAAAAAAAATAGCTGACCTGTATATATGTATTTAATTTTCCAGCCGACCTTTATTTGCGGAGTTATGTTTAAAAAAAGTAATAAACAAGACTGTGTGTACAAGATATTTTAGAAAGTGTTTGGGCTAGGGCCATGATACCTGACACACTTATTGGGGCTGAGGAAAAAATCACCTGATTAACTTTTGAAAAATAAAATGGTCACATTTTATGAGAGCTATGCCCCTTTCCTTTTCCAGTTCTGTATTTATTTATTTTTTATTCATCTTTTATCCGTTAGGCCTATGGAGCTGTTTGTTTTTAATGTGACAATATTTAAGGGAGCTTGTGACAGATAAACTTGGACTTTCTTTCACAACCCCTATTACTCAAGAAGTGTAAATTCTGGGACATTGATGTTTCATATATAGATTGATTAGAAAGATATAATCGGACGCGTATTTTTGTTTCTTTTCAATCCACATAATTTTATGAGAGTTATGCCCCTTTTTTTCAATTCTGGCATTTTCCAACTTTATACCGTTTTATCTAGGGAGCTGGTATACACAAAATATGTATTAATTTGGTAAAGTTTTGAAGGAGCTTGGGGCAGTAATTACATAATTATTGTGCCGAGGTCGGCAACATTCTTTCGTGGAGATTGATCATGAAATATTTTCTACGGTCATTCTCTCCCTTCCGCTGATTCAAGAAGGGCAGTTGTCAGTTTCTGGCGAAAGAATGTGCACAATACTGGTAAACCGCTAAGAGGACTAAGCCTGCCCAGTAAATGTGTGGTTAGGTAAACTGACTGCGCTCGACATGACCCCATTGGGTTGACTGGGCCGTAAAACCTCAATACATAATTATTGTGTCCCCAGTTTTAAAAACGTTGAAGGAGTATATTACATTTGCTTTGTTCTTCCGTTTGTTCGTTCGTCACATTTTACCTTATGTACAAGATATTTCAGAAAGTATTTGTGTAAGGGCTTTGTTTCACAAATGCAGATTTCTAGTTTTATTTTGTCTTTGGTCACCATGACCTTTCAACTTTCGAACTGATTTCTTGGAAAGTATATTGGGACTGAGGAGTAGTCACCTAATTAATTTTGGAAAAAAAAAAAAAAAAAAAAAAACAAAAAAAAAAACGGAATCATTTTATGATAATTATACCTCTTTTCAAGTTTGGCATTTTGTGTGGAACAGCATATAGTTGGGAGCAGAGTGTTTTACATAAACGCATTTCTAATTTTATTTCATCTTTGGTCACCATGACCTTCCAACTTTCAAACTGATTTCTTGGAAACTAACAAAGCCAGTATTAATCATGTTAATCAATATCCGGCTGTTTTGTATAGATATGCCCTTCTTTTGTGACTGTCGTTGCTAATAACAAAAGACAACAAATCAATGAATCGAAATGTACAGTGAATCCTGAATTTAGTGATTGGCCAATTATTTTATACGTAACTCGCATTGTTGTCTACCACAGTAAACAGCAAGTTAGTAAACAAGTTCATATAGCATTTTGCTTTTTATGCAAGTAAATTGATATAACATTTTACTTTTTACGCAAGTAAAGTTGTAATAAACTAAAAAATGATTCAAAGTACTGGGCAATGGTTTACGTTGGGAATATTTTATATCTTACTGGGTAAGTGTTTTACAATGTACCAAGGATGGACTCATGATATTCGTGTACACTGTCTACCATTTTATAATGATTGGTGCATTAACATTATTTGCTGGGTTTTAACTCTGGATTTAGCTATTTTGAACTGGTGAACTATTTGTGCGAAAACAAAAAGGGTTAAACAAAAGCGCCTCCCTCAATGGTTCACACCGGAAATCACGCACATACAAAGATTACGAGATAATAGCAAACGCCTCAAACAATGGTCTGACTTCAAAAAGTACCGGAATAAAGCACGCCAACTAATAAGTTCTGCAAAACGTAAATATTTCTCCGATGCTATCTCTAATAACAAAGATTCCAAATTCATATGGCAACACTTACGTTCTGTTAATGCCAACAAGAAAACTTCCTCAAATAATTTTCCCGAAGAGTTGATTGTTAATGATGAGAAGATAACAAGCTCCGAAGATATTGCTGCTAAATTTAATCACTTTTTCACCTCAATAGCTGATTTTCTGAACAAACATCAAGATGAGTCTCCAGAACTTGACACCAACCGATTACGTCAGTTTGTTAATGAAAAAATACCCGAAAATACATCTTTTCGTATTCCATTTATTACTTGTGGACAAGTACTGTCATTTGTTAACAAACTCGACTCCTCAAAAGCCACAGGTATAGATGGCCTTGGACCTAGAATTATCAAATTAGCTGCGAATATTTTATCGCCATCTATTACTACACTTATTAATAAAAGCATCATGACTGGTAAATTTCCAAGTCAGTTAAAATCGGCAAAAGTATCCCCTATATACAAAAGCGGAGCAAAATCAGATCCCGCAAATTACCGGCCGATCTCAATCTTACCGATCATCTCAAAAATATTTGAGAAACATGTAAACCATCATTTAATGGGTTTTCTAAATAAGTACAAAGTTATCCATGAAAGCCAATCTGGATTTAGACAGAAACATAGTTGTCAAACTGCACTAGTTAAACTCATCGACCATTGGATGGCGTGTATTGATAAGGGAGACATTGTAGGAACTCTCTTTATCGACTTCCGTAAGGCTTTTGATGTTGTAGACCATTCAATACTAATACAAAAACTCTCCATGTATAAACTTAGTCAAAATGCCGTTCAATGGTTTTTCTCTTATCTTAGCGACCGTCAATAAGCAGTTGTACATGATAAAGGTATATCTGAGTTTGCACAAGTCCTTTCCGGTGTACCACAGGGATCGATATTAGGCCCCACCTTATTCTTATTATTTATCAACGATCTACCTCTATTTCTCAAATATTGTTATGCGGACTTATATGCTGATGATGCTACATTCCATACATACAGCAAAGACAAACAGTCCATCGAAAATTACTTACAGTCTGATTTTAATGATTCCAAGTACTGGAGCAGATGTAATAAAATACATGTACATGATCAGAAAACCTCCTGTATGGCTTTAGGTACTAGACATCGATTAGATGGTTCTCATCTCTTAGACATTAAGTCAGATGACATTAGTATTAAACAAGTGTCGAATCAAAAGCTTTTGGGGCTTTATATAAATGAGAATTTAAATTGGAATACCCACATTGATTATCTTTGTGCTACTGTCTCCTCCAAAATATCATTGCTTCGACAATTATCAGAATATGTCCCTATACACGTCCAAAAACTTTTTTATCAAAGCTATATTCTCCCTTTGTTAGACTGTGGCTCGGTAACTTGGGGATCAACGTCTTCTGCAAATATCGAAAGGTTAGTAAAACTACAAAAACGAGCAGCAAGAATCATTCTTAATGCTGACTTCGACACATCATCTGCGTCCATGTTCCAGGAGCTTGGTTGGGCGTCAGTGGCGAGTAGAATTAAATACAATACTGCTGTTCTTACATATAAAGCTTTAAATAACATGACTCCAGACTATATCAACAAGTTGTTAACACCGATGTCGCAAACACACAATTTCAACTTAAGATCAGGAGAAAATGGCACACTCTATGTGCCAAGGTCGCGCACTACTCTCTATAATGGCTCATTTTCATGTTCAGCGCCCCGCATATGGAATTCTTTGCCTCTTGCCACTAGAAATGCTGAGTCTTTAACAACTTTTAAGAGACTGGTAAAACCATTATTGTAGGCACAGTCTGGTAAATGTTTTTATGCTTGTCTTACTAATTTTAATTAGATTAGTTTCACATAATTTTGAACTGTACAGCATTGCGATTGCTAAGTTTCATTAAGCCTACTCTAGTTGACTGTGATATTATAATGACCGTTTCTAATTTCTTATACATTTTAGCAAAACTGTGATTATGCTCACTAGAACACTTAATCATGAATGTTATACCTGGCGGGACCATGTTTAATGTACCAGTACGCGGGATGCTTGTTGTCTAGACAAGCACCCTGCTCTACTGGACATTCGATTTTGGCATGGTCTTTCACGGTATATATGCAATACGTTGTTTGTTGTGTTGAGCTAGGAACGTGATTGCAAATATTTAGCTCTCCTGTGAAGACTCAACGAAATATTTAGCATATCCATGTATTTTACTTGTGCCGATTTCTAATGACACTTCTTTCATCCAGAGACGTTTTATATGCTCGTAAAAGATATTAATTAATAGGTGCATTATGTTAACTAGGAACACATATGATTTATATCTAGAATGTATGTCTTGTCCTTTTAAAACTTGCACTTGACCTTTGTCATAAGATTTTAGAATTGTCTCATTGATGCAGTATTGTATCACTCAACTCTTTTTCTTTTTTTTTTTCTTCTTCTTCTTATGAATCATGTGATTTGTTTTTATTATTGTATATATGCATATATTTGTTTGCTTTAGAGGGCCGCAAGGTAGACTAGCTTTTAGCTAATTGCGTCACCCTCTTAAAATATTGTTTAAATAAATAAAATAAATAAATAAATAAATAAATACCTACAGGCACAGGAACAATCATTGTTGGGGTAACGTCCGGTCGTTGACGGCAGCGCAGGTCAAAACGTCGATTTTTTAAGTGAAATGGATACACTTTAAAACGAAGTAGATTTGTCGAAATTACTTTGCCTCCATACTGAAAAGGGGTCTGCACTAAAAGGAAAGAATTTGCTCCCGTCGGGAGCAAATTCTTTCCTTTAAGAGTAGACCATATTTCAGACGGGGTTTGGCTTGCGAGAAAGCAAACAGG
This sequence comes from Anodontia alba, assembly GCA_964016985.1. Lineage (NCBI taxonomy): Eukaryota > Metazoa > Mollusca > Bivalvia > Lucinida > Lucinidae > Anodontia > Anodontia alba. The sequence continues at coordinate 64,495,616 of OZ024830.1, read as the reverse complement.
AAGTCATAAAAATGTCTCTCTTGTAAAAATGGTGGAAAATTTGAAAAACAAACAATATCATAAACGAACTTAAAATATTCTAAAATGTGTCATGCCACCGAAGAGAGACGTGCAGGTAAATGATGTCTACTAAATATTAGCAAACTATGCTTAAAACTTTAAGAATAAGAAATGGCTGAAAATGAAGATGATCCCACTGATATTCAAGTGAAAGTTTATTTTAGTTTAATCATATTTTATTGCCAAATAATCATAAAGCAAGTGGGTTGGACCACAAGTTCTCACAACATTAGATGTCCTCCCCAAAACAAATATAACATACAAAGTTTATGGCATTGAGTAAATCTTATACACTAGAATTCCGACTGTCCAGATCCTAGTACAGAAAGAGGAAAGGAAATAAAATTATATAGGATCAAATAATATACAGTATCTGGAGAGTCCGAGTTCGCGTGTTTACATACATACAAAATTAATCAACAAAACATTGAGCGATCGCAAGCAGAGCTAAAGAAAGAAAAAATAGTTAGAAAAAAGAATAAAAGAGTATAATGATAAGAAAATTAGTTCTATAGGAATCTAGTTCCAAGAATAAAATGAAACTAAGGAGGATGAGTAGTGAGTGAGGGTCACCAAACCAAGTGAAACACATGGCGTTTTGATTACATATTATCGAATTCATAACACGAAATTTCGACCAATTACGTGGCGCGCTTGATTATCAAATATCATGCGGGGTTGTACAGTTTAGTCAATTTTTAGAACGGTCACTTCTATTTAATTGCTGTATTTAATGGTTTATGTCATATAAACTAATACAGGTCTCTGATATTAGACTTATAAGGGGGATTTCAATAATGGAAAGACAAAGACTTTTATTGAAATACGTCCACATTTGAGGTTATACCAGAAAAGCAAAATGTGTATTTCAGTATATAGAGTATATATCATAATACGTTTTGTCCTGGTTTGCTCGTGGCGTATGTAGCCCTGCAAGCTACCTTCTGTCTTGGTGACATTTTTGACACGGAAGACTTTAAAGGAAATCAGCATTTGCGAATTATCTTGGACGACCCTATTTAAAAAAGTACATGTAACTTTAAAGAGTCTCAAAAGGTAGATAAAATGGTATCGAAGTGGCTCAGCAACGCATCTTTTGAAGCGAAGAGTTGACAATGCCGCCAGACATTCAGTTTCACTGCAGGCAGATAGAAACTTTTTTTTTTTTTTTTTTTTTTTGCTAAAATCTGTAAAAGAAATTTTGAAAATCTACATATTACTATTATACTGCTATTGTTAATACTACTACTACTACTACTACTACTACTACTAATAATAATAATAATAATAATAATAATTAGAAAAGGACCAGAACAAGTGCGGGTATATCATTAAATTTTAATCCATCGGACAGATTTCAACCCGAAAAAAGAAAGTTCCAAGGTTTATTTTTTTATTTTACTCAGACTTAACGTCGCTTTCAACAATCTTTCAGTCATATCGCGATGTTGTCTGGATGTGACATGGAGTTCAATGCTCAATTTAAGAGTGCTGCCTCACTGACATATCACACCTCAGACTCATGGCGTGACATTCCACCCTGTCACATTATACTGACACATACGGAACACTAAAAGGACATTTCCATTCCAATATTTAGCAAAAAAGAACGGAAAAAAGCAAAAAAAAAATTAGACATTTCCTTTCTGATATATAGCAGAACAGAAATCAAAACAATAAAAATAGAATAGAAATTAAAACCAAAATAACACATTTCCTTTCCGATATTTAGCAGAAAACAAATTAAAACAATAAAAGCAGAACGGAAATTAAAACACAAAAATAGACATTTCCCTTCTGATATTTAGCAGAAAAGAAACCAAAACAATAAAAAAAGAACAGAATTTAAAACAAAAATAGCATATTTCTTTTCCGATATTTATCAGAAAAGTACGGAAGCGTATACGTCTCATTAGATCACGACTTATATGTCATCATCTCAGGAAATTGTATACTGTGAAAGATATTAATTTGTTTGAAATATAAAGTAAAATATCTTCACTTTTTAACTTGTTTCTGTATATTTGATGTTAGAATTTCTCGGTCTGTGTATTTATTTTAAGTAAGTAAGTAAGTTTTATTTCAAAATTCCCAAAGGCTATAAAGCCCATGAGGATACAACAAATACAAATTCATGCACGACGGCAGACAGGCATTACAAAGTACCTTATATTTAATACACACACACACACACACACACACACACACACACACACACACACACACACACATATATATATATATATATATATATATATATATATATATATATATATATATATATATATATATATATATATATATACACATACATACACATACACACATATATACATACACATACATATACACATACACACGTACACATATATACATATACATAAATACAACTACATTGTAGCACTTAACTTAACAAGACATTGACAGGTAATATGCAATTAATATGAAACAGTAGTACAAAATATCATGACAGTATTACATCGCAGGGTAAGTTTGACACACGCAGAGCAGAGAGCATGTGGCGTATCCAATGTACAGACACCATGCTCCCTGCTCCCGAAATATGTTCTCTAACAATGTATTTTAAGTATTTATGAAAACTACAATTGTACATGGTATTTATCGCATTTCAAATTAAGAAAGACATTTTATAGCCCAATAAAATATGGAAGCGTATTGGTACCCCCTTATATTTTTTTCCCAACTTAAATTTTTGTAGAGAAACATAATAATAACATGATATGGTGACAAAATTTTGTCGACAAATCGTGATAAGTCAATATGATAATGTTATAACATTTCGTATTCGCTACATAACTGTATATTGTTCACGAAATATTTGATCGTGTATGACATTTTCTTTACTGCGTAGAATTTTTATCAGGCTATATTTTTATACGCTATACCAGTAGGTTTTTTCGTGCACTTCAAAGAGTATTTCATTGTCGCAGACCATTTTGTCGTCATAATATCTATTGGCTGGAATAAGTGACGTCAAATGGGCCATTGAAGGGAAAACTTGGCCGAAGAAAATAGGTTAAAAAGCAATTAAATTTCTATTTCATGTAATATAACTGGGAACCGGAGGCCTCGGGTCGCCAGGTGTGGTAGTACATTTATCTTATCTTGTCGATGCTGAAATATTGGCAATTTGACCCCTTAACTTTAAAGTCTGGCACATAGCAGCCGAGCATTGACTATGTCATTGTCTATAATGACACATGGTAATGGCGAAATTACATGATATGTATATGATAATAAGCCGAAATACCAAAGCTGTCGCCTATATTAACCTCTACTATCTGGGCTAATTCAGCAGACGACATTTTAACGATGTTTTTTCTAAATTTTCACGGAGGGTGGGTCTTGACGTTTCATGCAGCCTGTCTGTTAAGGACACTTTGCAGGGGACGTCGGGACTGGTTCTCTGGGTCTGGAGAAGTGGGAAAAAAGTTACAAATGTGTCTGTTGAAAATTCTACCCTGCTTGCTAATAGTTTGATATAATTTGTGCAATAAAAGTAAAGATGTAGCGCTTACCTTAGATATTCGGAGACACACAAACGTGGGTAAACAGGGTGAACTCGGATCGGACGGCGTTCGATCAGAGTCTGTGCTGTTTGCAGTATTTACCAACGGACAGGTGTCTGAACAGGTTAATGATATTGAAGAACACGTGTGGTCAGATAGTCCGTCGTCCGAGTATGTTTTGGTGTGCACAATGGTTAATGCTATCATTTTATACTAGTACGCATGTTTACCGTGTCTGCCCTAGGTGTTCGGGCAGACAGAAGTATGTAAACGTAGTGGGCGCAGATCAGGTGCCAAAGAACACAGCGTCTGATACGGATTTCTCCATTTGGAACATACCCAGTCGTAATGTTGATGCATCAACGGGTAGTGAATGGTTCGACTGGAGGTATTATGCCGACTTGCTTGGTAGGAAACGGTAGGCAATACATTACTGTTTGTACAGCACGTGAAATAAGCACGTAACACGTATTAGATACGCCATACGTCACTCAGATTTAAATAACTCCTCTCTAATTATGTTTTCTATGACTACTTACAAATCACTTTCTTCCTGGTTCAATGGACACACACACACACACACACACACACACACACACACACACACACACACACAAACATACATACATACATACAAACATACATATATACATTCTGCTATGCCAATACATACATACATACTCAGCATATGAACTTAACTACACATTCTACTAGTCCTTTGTCTTTACATGCATGGCTCTTTAGCCTGCTTTAAATATCACCTATCTGCTTGTCCAAATAGAGCTGCTCAAATATTCAGAACTTCTTACATATATACAAACATATTACTTGCATACCACCTTATTTTCTTACTTATATACATATAATTATCCTACCATCCTACTACCTTATCTACCTCAACATATTTCACACTTCACCACTGTACCTACATATATGCCCCTTTAGCCAGTCTGATCACCTACCTGCATGTCAACACAAAAGCTGCCTAAATACTCGTAACTAATTACATATATATAAACATATTATTTGCATACCCACTTATTTTCTTAATTATGTATATAAAAAAAACTAACCTACCATCCTACTGCCTTATCTGCCTGAATATATTTTACAGTTTACCACTGTACCTACTTAATCCTACACTTTCATAATATTCCTTCCAGTTTTCCTTCTTATGAAATTATTTTTATATGGAATAAGATTATTGTACCATAAAATTTAGAGATTTTTGTTTTCACCGAGGTCACGTGACCGCAGTTATGTTTGTTGTATGCATTCTGTTTACTTTCGATTTCTTTCTTCAATCTTCTGTGCTCTTGTTGACCAATTTCATCGTTTGTGCAACACGCTTATCTGAAGTGTCCATAATACTGGTGCAATGGTTGAGAATCTGTGATGTTCCGAACTTGCCGACGGGACTTGTCTTGATTTATCTACACTTTCTATTATGCAGCACCTACAATGCCTAGTACTGTTAAATCAGCAGGTCCCGGTGGTTTCTTCTGTATATCGCAGACATTGCGGCTGGGCGCGGATAAGAAAATTACACATAATAAATTCCATATAATTATTCTATTCATGTTCCTGACATTTAAACGAGGCGATCATAACATCAGTACATCATGCTTGAGCATCTCACTAGCACTTCAGCGCAGTAACGAAGTATACAGGTATATTAGGTATCCATACCGGCGCACACAGCAGCCTTTAAACGATAATTTCAAATTTACTAGCTTCTGCATATTTTACTTGGCAACAAACGTCTCAGTTCTCTTTGTTATTACACTCATTTTACTAAGTGGAGATATTCATCCAAACCCTGGTCCAGACTCTGTCAACGGTGTATCAGATTCCACGTCAACCACCAGCTCCGACAGTTCATTTAGCTACTTGGCTAACCATCTCAGTCTCACGCACCTTAACGTCCAGAGCATACTTCCTAAACTCGACATAATAAAGTGCGAGTCAATAGCATACGACATACTTGTCTTTACCGAGAGCTGGCTGAAACCGGACACACCAAATGAAAAACTTATTCTTGATAATTTCAAGTCACCTTTCAGAAAAGACAGGTGTGATCGTCCCAGAGGAGGAGTCCTGATATATACAAGAGATAGTATACAAAGCAAACGCAGAACAGATTTGGAAATGCAAAATTTAGAAGCTGTTTGGGTAGAAATAACCATTAAATCCAAAAAGATACTGATTGGGGGATTTTATCGCCCACCACACAGCAATACAGACTACTTTAACAAAATAAATGAAAGCATTGACAGAGCCTACAGTACTAACATAGTAGATATCTTAATCACGGGAGACTTCAACTTTAACATGTTCTCAAACGAAAACAATAAAATGAAAGAGTTAATACAACAGTACAATCTAAACCAGCTGATACGCGAACCAACGCATTTCACCGAACATTCGGCTTCATTGATCGACTTAATATTGGTGCGAAACACAACCAGCATCGTTACTAGTGGAGTTGCAGATTCATTCATACCTGACCAGATAAGATTTCATTGTCCTGTACTTGTGCTCTTAAAGTTTTTACGCCCAACAGTCAAATCGTATAAAAGACGGGTATGGAATTACCCACTTGCTGATTTTAATAAATATCGAGAACAGCTAACTAATTATGATCTCAAAAACAAGATTGAATCAAACTCAAATATTGATGACAACGTTTTATGTATAGCAGACTGCATTATGCAAGCAAGTCAAGAATCTATACTTAACAAAATAGGTACCATCAGGCCAAATGAGAATCCATGGATAACGGGTCATATAAAACGCCTTATCAGAAAAAGAAAACGCACCTTTAAAATATATAAGAAAACTTCTAATATGTTTCTGTTGGAAAAATACAAAACACTTCGAAACAGAGTAGTAAATGAAATAAGAAAATCAAAAAAGGAGTATTTTGATAAACTTGAAGGTCTGCTATCTAGCGCAAGTTCAAACTCGAAATTGTTTTGGAAGACATCTAAACAAGTTCTCAAAACATGTCGTAACTCAACAAACGTTCCCAATTTGATACATAATAACGAACACGCCGAAAGTGACATTGATAAAGCCAATATGCTAAATAATTACTTTTCATCGCAAGCTAAAGTTGCAGACGACGACAAAAACGTTCCACCTCTACCTCGACCCCAACATACCATTCTATCCTCATTTGTTATAACACATCAAGACGTTTTTGATGTTCTTTCTAAACTGGATGTGAGTAAAGCATGCGGTCCAGACCTCTTGAGTCCTCGCCTTCTTAAGGAAGGCGCTTCTGTTCTTTCGAACCCTCTCTCCACTGTTTTTAACAGATCACTGAGTCAAGGTTATTTCCCATCTTCCTGGAAAGAAGCTAATGTTACACCAATTCACAAGAAGGAAGATAAGTCTCTTCCCCAAAATTACAGACCCATCTCCCTCCTTAGCCCTATAGGAAAAACTATGGAACGTTGTGTGCACAAACACCTTTATAACTACATAGTTGAATATAATCTTTTGACTCCTTTCCAGTCTGGTTTTGTTGCAGGTGATTCTACTACTTACCAGTTATTACATACTTACCATACTTTCATTGAAGCGGTTGACAGTGGAAAAGAAGTCAGAGTTGTTTTTTGTGATATAAGCAAAGCCTTTGACAGAGTCTGGCACAAAGGACATTTACATAAACTCTCGCATATTGGGATTTCTGGAGATCTTCTGCAGTGGTTCAAAAGTTACCTCTCTGACAGGAGACAGCGAGTTGTTTTAAATGGTGTAACCTCAGACTGGGCTTCTGTCCTAGCTGGGGTTCCGCAAGGATCTATCCTCGGTCCCTTACTTTTTCTCATTTATATAAACGACATTGTTAATGGTATTACTTCTTCTATACGTTTATTTGCTGATGACACTAGCTTATATATTGTTGTCGATAACCCAGTAACTGCCGCTCATCTTCTGAATACTGATTTAGATACTATAAGTAAATGGGCAGCTGACTGGTTAGTTAACTTTAATCCTGCAAAGACAACCTCCCTTCTTATAACTAGAAAGCTGCAATCTCAACTTCATCCGCCACTTGAAATGAATAGTATTACACTAAAAGAAGCCTCTACCCACAAACATCTAGGTATTACTTTTTCTAGCTCATGTACTTGGTCCGAGCATATAAATAATATTACTGATACTGCTTGGAAGAGATTAAATATTATACGAGCGCTTAAATTTAAAATTAGTAGGCTAGCTCTTGAAAAGTTATACACAGCATACGTTCGGCCCTTATTAGAATATAGCGACTCTGTATGGGACAATTGTTCAAACGACTGCAAAAGGCAGTTAGAATCCATTCAAAATGAAGCCGCCAGAATCGTATCAGGTGCAACAAAACTCTGCAGCATTGAAAAAATGCTAGCAGACCTAGGGTGGGAATCACTTCACGACAGACGACAGAAACACAAATTAGTTATTTTTTATAAAATTGTTAATAGCCTGGTCCCAGATTACCTAAGTAATCTCTTACCGCCTCTTGTACAAGAACGTACAACTTACAGTCTCAGAAACGCAAATGATATCCGGTCTATTCATGCACATACAAACCTTTTCTTCAACTCTTTTCTTCCTTCTACCATCAGAGCGTCGAACGACCTTCCAGATAATGTCAAAGAAGCCAGCACAGTTTCCTCCTTCAAATACAGACTAAATAGGGATCTAAGGGCGCCACCCAAATATTTTAATGCTGGATCTAGAATAGGACAGATACTTCAGGGCAGACTTCGCATGGAATGCAGCTCTCTCAACTCGGATCTCTTCCGTAAAAACATCGTGCCTAATCCGTCGTGTTCTTGTGGTGGATTCGAAAGTGCATTCCATTTTTTCTACACATGCCCTAAGTATGCAGATGTCAGGAACAGATACCTATCTGATCTATTACCAACACACAATGTTCATGACTTAGTATTTGGAAAAGAAAATGCACCAGATAATGATAACGAGCTCCTTTTCTTAAAAGTACAAGACTTTATTATCAAATCCAAACGGTTCGTGCAATAGCTCATAATATCAAATGCTACAATTATAAGTCCCAGCTTCTAGTAAAATTATCTATTATAATAACACCCGTTGAGTAGCACAAACTGGGATCGGTCAACATCCTTTCTTCCCTTCTTTTTATTGTTCCTCTTTTTTTTTTTTTTTTTTACATAGAACATTGGCACTGTCTCTTTTCAAAGTAAAATGTCATAATGTTATGCGCACGATGTATATGTTGGTTTAAACATATTTTATTATCCAAATATTACATAACACTATACATTGTATCACATAAGAAATAGGATCAGAACGAAAGTATGACTACTTATTTAGTTCTTCTCCTTAACAATTACAGTTGTACAAATAGTGACGGAAAAATGTTAAACAATATAGATCTCAATTTGTGGATGTGAATTAAGGATGCAGATTTGAAAGAAGAAAAAAAACAAAAAAAAAAAACAACAAAAAAAACACACACAAAAAAAAAAAAAAAAACAAAAAAACACAAACAAATATATATATATAAAATATATATATATATATATATATATATATATATATATATATATATATATATATATATATATATATATATATATATATATATATATATAGATAAGATAACGAAAGCAATAAAAAAAATAATAATTATATACTTGAAATGACAGTAAGGTCAGAATATCAATTAAAGAGCCATAACTGTTAACTGGTTCATACTAATGCCACTTCTAAGGCTGATAAAATCAGTCGTAGAAGTCGCTTTAATATATCACAAGACCTTAAGGGATTTTAATAAAAACAATTGGGGGGATAAGGGCAGCGCTTCCCTGGTAAGTGTCCCACAGAATCTACTAACGTTTCAATAGAGAGTTGCATGTACAGAACATTGTATTTAAATGGCTTCAACAGTTAAAAGCGTTTTGTGTCGCTTATATACTTTTGGACTTTTTCAAATATAAGAACATTTGTTGTGTATGGTAAAGAGGCATCTCCATATAGTAGAAGATTAAGCGATATTGTTTGATACTCTGATACAGCGTTAAAGAGTTCGTTTCTCTGTGCGGTGTACAAGGGACAACAAAGTAGATAATGGTGCGAATTTTCTACCTGTCCACAGTGGCAAAATGGAGATTCAGTTATATTTTTGGAGAAGAGATCGCTGTTTAAGCTGCTACATTTTGTTCGGAGACGTGTATGCAAGATCTGTGTTTTCCTATTGCCTGTATAGAAATATTTTGGAATAGACGTTCTGTTGCGGTTTAAATAATTCTTGAAAGAAGTAACCGAACTGGAACGTTTTGCTTCGTCGGACAAGTCGTTCCATTTTCTTACCACAGATGGTAGAAAAGACTGAAAATATAGATTAGTTCTAGCGTGAATAGATTGTAGGTTATCTGCATTTCGGAGGCTGTATTGGGATAGATTGTTTATTGACTGTGGTACTAAAGAAGAAAGATAAGACGGAGTTAAGTCATTATACATTTTGTAGAACATGACGAGTTTATGATTTTCCCGTCTCTTTTCTAGTGTAACCCAGCCAGTTTCTTGGTACAGGGCATTAAGAGATACAAGTTTGGTTGTTCCAGTGGCAATTCGTGCGGCTTCGATTTGGATTTTCTCAATTTCTTGTTTTTCAAATTGTGTGCAGTTGTCCCATACTATATCCCCGTATTCAAGTAAGGGCCTTATAAAAGTTGTAAATATTTTTTCTAGAGACCTCCTGTCCAACTTAAACTTGAGTTTTCGCATAATATTAATCCTGTTCCATGCTTTTTTAGTTATGTAATCAATATGTTGGTGCCAAGTGCAGTCGTTGGACAGAATCAAGCCTAGGTGTTTATGAGATGACACTTCAGCTATTTGTACTTCTTGCATAAACAGGGGTGGGTGAACAGGCTTGTTTAGTTTTCGAGATATCAGCATTGATTCGGTTTTGATCGGATTGAAGTCAACTAACCAGTTGTTTGCCCAGATAGAAATTTTTGAAAGGTCTGAGTTAAGGCAAACAGCAGATGTAATAGGATTTTCAACAATAATGTAGAGGCTAGTATCGTCAGCGAACAGGCGAATGTTGGAGCCAATTTCAGCGACTATGTCATTAATGTAGATTAAGAAAAGTATTGGCCCGAGTATGGAGCCTTGCGGCACTCCAGCAAGAATATACGTCCAGTCTGACGCGACACCAGGAAGTATAACGCGTTGTTTTCTTTCAGCTAAATAATTTGTAAACCATTTGAGAAGTTCTCCCTGAACACCTGCTGCCTTAAGTTTGTGTAAAAGCCCTGCGTGCCATACACGATCAAATGCTTTCCTGATGTCGCAGAAGACAACTCTAACTTCTTTGCCCATGTCTAAGGCTTGACAGAATGTATTGTACAAGAAAGTGAGTTGGTTTACAGTGGAGTCTCCTTGTATGAACCCGGACTGTAAAGATGATAGAACGTTATTATCTCGAAGATGATTGTATAAGTGCTTGAATATAAGCCTTTCAAATACTTTGTCTTCAGAGTTTAGCAAAGAAATGGGTCTGTAATTACTTACTAATGAGGGATCATCTTTCTTATGAATAGGGCATATGTTTGCTTCTTTCCATTGTCTAGGTACTTCACCTTGACTGAGGGATCGGTTAAAGAGGACACATAGCGGAAAAGCTAGTTCTTTTGACAGTTCTTTAAGAATGCGATTGCTTAATCCGTTTGGACCAGATGCTTTTCCAATCGGTAGTGATTTTAGGACAGATTCAACTTCTAAGGGGGTGAGGATGATAGAATTTAAGGTAGATTCGATATTATATGGAGGTAAAGCTGGAAGTTCAGCGTTACTATCATCTAACAGTGTTTGTTCCTTAAAATAATTATTAAGTAGATTAGCCTTGTCTTGCTCATCAGTATATATACGTCCATTGCTATCCAGAGGTGGGATGGACGAGGTGGCAGTGGGAGATATCACAGTTTTTAGAGTGGACCACCAGTATGTAGAAGTAAGGGAATCAGACTTCAACTTCTTAGCGATATTTTCATCACATGTTCTTTTCGATTCTTTTATCAACGAGACTACTTTGTTTCTGAGTTTCCTGAATTTATCCCAATGGTACTGCAAATCAGTTTGTTTAGCTTTTCTATAAGCCCTTTTGCGTTTTCTAATATATCGTTTGATAAATGTAGTTAACCAGGGTGGATCGGAAGGTCTAACTTTTATGTTTTTATTTGGGATGCATAATTTTGATATTGATAGTATGTAATCAGTGACATTCTTTGCATGTGTGTTTATGTCATTATCTTCTAGGGATACCCAGTCAGTAGATGCAGCTTTATTGCGTAATAGGTTATAATCTCCTTGATCGTACTTCCATATATGCCGGCTAAAGGATTTTGACTTGGGTTTAGAGAAATTGTATATACCGAAAATTGGACAATGGTACCGATGCTCTTGATTCAGAAATGGATCCGCAACACCACTGACTATTAAGTGGGAATTATTGCTTACGAGGAGAATATCCAGTAGGGAAGAGGAAGTTTCAGTAAAGTGGGTAGGTTCGTTTATAGCTTGGAATAATGCAAATTGAGTGCAGAAACTATGTATCTTCCGCGATGATTGCGGATGTAGCATGTTGAAGTTGAAGTCACCCGTTATAATTATGTCATTTATGCCTGAGTCAACAGCTAGGTGTAAAGAGTCTTCTATCAGGGAGTAACAAGCAAGATCGGAATTGGGTGGTCTGTAAAATAAGCCAAAAAGCGTGCGTTTATGATTATTTGAAAGTTCAATCCATATACATTCGATACCTCTAGGTTCTAAATCTTGCCTGCGTCTATAATGTAAACCCTCCTTTACGTATATTATGACACCACCGTGACTGTCTCCAACTCGGTCCTTGCGTTCAGGGCTGTTAAAAGACTGTAGACGAATATCACTTGTAGAAAAGGACGAGTTCAACCAGGTCTCAGTAAAAGCCAATATGTCAAAATGGAATAACTCTGCGTGCAACACATCTAGTTTTGAAGCCAGACTTTGGACATTGTAGTGAACAAAAGACAGATGATGACTTATATTCAATGAATTTATAAATGTAGAAGAGATGCCAGAAATTGAACTAGTGGTAACTGATGATATTGACGACGATGGGCCTGGGTTCGGATGAATATCGCCAGCAGGTAGTAGTAATACAGACAGCCATGCTATCAACATTACAGTAAAAGAACATATATATACATACAACATAAATTTTGCGTTTGCTTCGTGATTCTTTCCTTGTGTTAAATTGTTACAATAGTTATGATTAATAATATTGTTAGCTACATATTCGTTTTGTTTCAGCTGAAGAATGAATGAGTAAGACAAAATCGTCTGCATCGTGATACTAAAAAACATAAGAAAATGAAGTAGAATTGAGAACTTGTACATGCAACAGTATGTTGGCATATCAGCTACTGATACTTGTTTCACATCATAAACTATGTAATTGTTGAAAGGAGAAATAGAAACAAATCAGCAACTGGTGTGCCAACTCGCAGTATATGTTGCTCAGAGATATGTGGTAAGAACTTGCTATAGTTGAAGTCCTCACATTGAGACTGTCTATAATCAGTAATAACAAATTTGATTTTAATATCTTACCATATCAAAAACATATTACTAAGTGTTCTGTACCTAGTATTGTTGAAATTGCAAATGTTCTCTCTCTCTCTCCCTCTCTCCCTATCTCTCTCTCTCTCTCTCTCTCTCTCATTATATATAACAATATCTACCATTCACATATGTTTTGTTCATGTTGTATGATTCAGGAAATGACATGTATAAGCTTTAAGCTTACCGTCTGATCCTGACACATTAATGTTGTGAAACTAATTTTCATGTAATTGAAACAATAAAATATTGTTTAAACCAAAAAGCAATTAAAAGACACGGAGTTTTCATCGGTACTCAGTCACCATAACGGAAAGAAAAATGACTAGCATACCACCATAATGGAAAGAAAAATGACTAGCATACATGCTCAACCTTGCTTTGAAATACATATACACAATTTTTATGAACAAGTGGGCCGAATGATTATCCCTTTCTCAAAACTAAGATGTAAAAATGTACATGTACCCTCGCGTGTATCAAGCTACAATGTGTACAAATAAACATACCGAACCGGTGTACCGGTTTATCTTGAATCATGGGTAGCTTGCCTCTCCCCCCCTCCCCACAAGGGGAGTGAAGCTGCCTTTGTGCAGTTTGTCTCCCCTCCGGGGTGAAGATACCCCGGGTATGCCCCTCATCCTGGGCAGCTTGCCCCCTCCCCCAGGGGGTGAAGATACCCTGGCCTGGGGAGCTTGCCCCCACCCCAGAACACCTGACAGAACTTAATGCAGAAAGAAAAAAAAATAATGAAAAACATACATTAGTACTGTTCTGATAATTGAGCGTTATAAATTTATTATAAAAAATAAATATAGTTTTGAACTGAGTTTGCGAGGTTTTCCTGGGTGGGGGTGTGGTGGGGGGGGGGGGGGGGGCAAGCCGCCCTGGGTAGGGGCAAGATATCCCGGGTTATCTTGCCCCCGGGGGACAAGCTGCTCGGGTGGGGTGAGTGTGGGGCATGATAAACTGTTACACCGGCTAAAACTTGACGAAGAGACAAACCATTTAACAGAGCTGAGCTACAACAAATGTACCCCATTAGATGAGACCGCTTAAATTACTTGGGGTGTTGGGACACTTGCAGGATTTTCTCGCCGACACTAAGCATTCGGTCCTCCTGGTAGCCTCTTTTGATTGACAAATGATGTCAGTGTTCCGCTTTTGATTTTTGATCGTGCGTATGGCGATAAAACAATACAGATATCAAGATCTTTAACTTCAGTTCCGCAAAAAACATAGAGTTGTTTCGTAAAACAATTGTTGTAATGTGCAGTACAAAATATTCAAACAATACAGATTACACATAATGTTGTCGTTTTTATATCTTTAACGAAATAAAATTAAAATGAAATAATGAACACGTGAAAACATTGTTTTATCTAACTTTTATGGAAAACAGTATATAGTAAAAACTCGATTTTTTTTTTGCATTTTCATGACAAAAATATTGCCACGAGAAAAAAAAAATATATGGGGGGTACCAGTACGCTTCCATAGAAAACAGGTGCCATAACTCTACATGTACTAAACTAAGAAAACAGAATGGAAATAAAACAACATAATATGTCGTTTAGACGACTTACTATGTCATTTAAACGACTTATTATTCGTTTTTTTTTCAACACAGGGATCTCGTTTAAACAATATACTGTCTAATTTCTTTTCTGCTAAATATTGAAAAGGAAATGTCCCTTCAGGGGTTCCGTAGACACCGGACCGACCAGTTTTGCTTTCTCAAAGCTGAGCGCAAACGAAAGAGCAGCTAATACCATTGTGAAAGTCTTTGGTATGACTCGGCCCCGTGTGGGTTTGCAGACGTGAGTAAAGCTAATATCCATGACTATTTGCCGTGCCATGGGAAAATGGCCTTCAGGACAAATGCGGACATCTGGGTTTTCGCTGTCCGCTTACAGAATCACAGTAAATACAGCCTGTGCGGCTTGACAGGCTGATCTACCGGTACACTGGCTCAATTTGTAAAGTGTCTGCTTTGTGAATGGGACATTGTGAGTTCGACTCCGGCTAAAAAGACTTTAAAATGACACTGGCTCCTCTTTCGCATGGCGCTTAGAATTAAGAAAGTAGAACTAGATTTGGTCATTCTGGTATTAGTATAGTGTGAATGGGTGGAATAGCATGTCGTGTGTCTGGGGCGAGATATTCCAGTGAGGAAGCTATCTAAAAATGAGCATTGAGCTCCATGCTACACCTAGACACCGTCGCGATATGACTGAAAGGTTGTTGAAAGTGACATAAAACCCGAATAAAACAAATCATCAAGACTAATCTGGATCTTCACATTTCGCATATGTCCCGAAGACTTTTTTTCTCGTGGCACGGCTCATATTCCATTCATCATTCATTATTTACAAGGGAGGATTCTAGAAGTATTCGGAATCCAGTTTACGGAAGATTGTTGTTCAGTGGTATATGTTAAACTTATTATGAGGTATTTCTGAAAAGTGCATATGAAAGGGTTGACAAATAAGCAAAACATTTATTTGAGACACAGCGCCCGATCACGTACCCTTGGACATTTTTGCCCAATGAAGATTCAGATTAACCTGCGCATTTGTGCAATCTGATCAGAATATTCACCGGGCGCATTTTGGGAAGCCAAGGATGCAAAGTTTCTTCATGCGAACAACGAATACGCTGATCAGACTGTGTGGACGCGCAAGCTGATTTGAGTCTCATCACGAAAACATTCCTGTATAAATTTGACCCCCCCCTACTCCAATAAACCCCTCTTTTATATAGTAAAACTGGGGTTTACAGGGGTATACATAGCCTGGCTCCACGCTGTGAGTTCTACATTTCTAATCTAACAAACGTATAATACTCCTCCTTGACTATTTATTTACACATATCATCTCCCTTACCAATCAAAAACTCGATCAGCCACATCAAAGAGAAGGACATTCCAAAAAGAATGGATTTTTGTAAAATATAAATTGTTTTATGTTGATTTATATATCAGTTAGACGGGAGCCAGTCTAGGGTATACATAGCCTGGCACTACGCTATGAGTTCTACATTTCTAATCTAACAAAGGTAAAGTATTCCTCCTTGACTAATTTTCTACACATATCATCTCCTTTACCAGTCAGAAACTCATAACTGATCAGCCAAATCAGAGAGAAGGACTTTCCAAAAGATTGGATTTTTGTAAAATGTAAATAGTTTTATGTTGATTTATGTATCAGTTAGACGGGTGCCAGTCTAAGGTATACATTATTTTTTCTTATTTCTGCTCAAAAACATATTGTGGGCGAGGCGGTTCTTACGAGTACCCGCAATCTATGTTTTGAGCAGAAATATAAAAAAATAGAACTTTCAGCTTTTGGTGGTGAAATTTTCAATATATTTGACTAGGCGTGTTTTTGTAATGTCGTTGGGCGCACATGTCAGAAGGTACGTTTTCTCACGTTGTGGTTCATTTAGTACGTTTATATTGCGCGTCGCCGAGCAGTTATCGTTCGACATCCAGTGAAGAAGCCAGTCAGGCTTCGAGGATGTGAAGGCTGATCTGAGTCTGTACTGTGACCACATGTCATAAGGTACAGTTTCTTACGTTCGAGCTCAAATGGCATTGGTGTTAATAGGACTTTACAGACATTCCGAAATTTAACGTATAACACTGTGGGTAAAATTTTCAGCAGACGACATATTGATATATTTTTCTTATTCTTCCCAGAAAATAGGATTTGACATTTCCTGCAAATTGTCTGGAGACAATCATCTAGATCTACATTGTTTGCAAAAATATTCGTTTTGGTCTGCACAGCTGAAATGGTTAAGGTGTCTGAATATGTCGCTTAAATATGGCAATCTCGGAAGACAACATTGTTTTAAATAATACTATGAGCCCTTCAAGATAGACCATATGTTAGACAGGTTAAGCATAGCTTGTTTCATTTGAAGAAAATGTTACCGTGATGGTCTTTTGAAAGCTATTCGTCTGATAGCGCAATTCAAGTTTCAGAAACACTTCCTAGTTACCCTTTAAGGTAGTTTCTTATATTATTTAATAAACGATCCTCAAGATCAATTAGACTTTTCACCTGTACATAATTCATATAATCAAACCAAGGTTTTTGCACAATATGTGAATTACTTGGTTTCAAATCTCCATATAAATCTCTCAATAATCAATACACGCATTGTAAATGTACTTTAATTACCGAAAACGAACATATGAGCCGCAACGTGAGAAACGTACCTTCTGACAAAAGGTGCCCAACGAAGACTCCAATTATCCTGCATTGTCCTCATGAAGGAACGTTGTATCCTTGGGTTTCAAAAATGCGCCCAGTGAAGATTCTGATCAGACTGCGGGAATGCGTAATCTGATCTGAATCTTAACTGGGCGCACATTCCCGAAGGTACTTTTTTGACATCGAGGCTTATTTTACATTCGGTCACGTACTGTTAAGTATAGAAATTATTGCGCATTGCGGTTCGATTAAATGTTGTTGTTTTTTTAAATTGATGTGTCAAAAATGCCTTCATGACGTGATCAGCGAAGGTTCAGATCATCCGCACAGTCTGGTCAGGGCCTTGATTGTCTTTTTAAAGATTCTTGGTACTTGTTCCGTAGAAGAGGTCTAAATGAGACTGCATAGCAAAATAGGCTGATTTGTACATTACCTGAGGCCCTTTTCGCACTTTATGTAGCCCCATACAAAAACAAACAGTCACCGAAAACCATAGTCAGCTATAATCTTACTGCATTTGTATCTCTTATTGAACTGACCTTAATCAGCTCCCAAATCAAGCACAGCTGAGCCACTCAGATCTAAATCACCCTCTATTATCATTCAATGTAAATTGATAATCCTGACTGAAGACACTACTAAAGTCTGTCGTGCATTAATAATGTAACAAACTAATAAGATATTTCTAAAATATACACTAAAATTCATTTTGCAATGAAACCCATTAAAATCCCTCCCGTTTCTACAGTATTGCTTTGTGGTTATAATATCTCAGAGTATCTCATGGTCATATACCCTAGTCCTGCTGAACCCGGATATGCCCTGCCTTTGCAAACAGTGTAGAACTGATCTGGGTCTGCGCTGTTTTCGGTATTTTAATTAAGAAATAGATCAGCTCTAGCAGTGATTTATTGAGTAATAAATCACTGTTTGGAGGTCAGTTGTAAAGTAGATCAAATCACGAGCGCGGAGCGCGAGTGATTTATCTTCTTACAACTGACCGACAAACTGTGATTTATTACTCAACAAATCATGCACAAGAGCTGATCTATTTCGATTCTAATACATAGAAAACGACGAAAAGGTAATTGTATCCTTTAGATTTTTCAAACTTTCCGCCATCGAATAAAGAAATCCCGCCAAAAGTTTTGACTGTAACGCTGACGTTTACATGCATTTCTTACGTTGCTGAAGTGAGAAAGACGACGTTACACAGTCTAGCGCCGTAGAAACTAAGACCGACATCAGCAGCGTGTCGAAATGACGTCGGAAAGGCGCCAGATAGCGTCGCGCGTTTCCGCCCAGTGATTTATTGCATAATATATCACTGTTTAACCATTGGCTATATAGGCGAGGAGTGTTAGAATTAAGAAATAGATCAGCTCTAACAGTGATTTGTTGAGTAATAAATCACTGTTTGGAGGTCAGTTGTAAAGTAGATCAAATCACGAGCGCGGAGCGCGAGTGATTTATCTTCTTACAACTGACCGACAAACTGTGATTTATTACTCAATAAATCACGCACAAGAGCTGATCTATTTCGATTCTAACCCATAAAAAATGACGAAAATGTAATTGTATCCTTTAGATTTTTCAAACTTTCCGCCATCGAATAAAGAAATCCCGCCAAAAGTTTTGACTGTAATGCTGACGTTTACATGCATTTCTTACGTTGCTGAAGTGAGAAAAACGACGTTACACAGTCTAGCGTCGTAGAAACTAAGACTGACGTCAGCAGCGTGTCGAAATGACTTCGGAAAGGCGCCATATAGCGTCGCGCGTTTCCGCCCAGTGATGTATTGTATAATATATCACTGAGTTTAACCATTGGCTATATAGGCAAGGAGTGTTAGAATTTATATCTACAACCTGGATCAAGTAATCGGAAAACAAATTAATCCGGAGACATTCGTTGTATGTGTATGAATACGGCCTTGTACGGTGACCTGTGAGTTCTGGGCTGCATTCAGTTCACCGAAACGTTATTCTCAAACTATAGCACACTTTCCGTTAATGTGTGACAGTTTTCGGTGGATAGTAGCGAGTATCCGATAACTATTCTCAAACTGTCTTTTGGCACAACCAAGATGGCGACCTATGCGAATAAATTGTTTGCGTCTGACGAAAAAAAATATGGAAGTGTTTACTTAGTTTAAACAATATTTATTCATACTAAGAAATAACAAGTACATGTTTATACAAACAAAATGTGAGAGAGGATCTGAATGGAAGCCTTAGGCTTATCTAGTTCATTTCCTCGTTATATTTAGAAATATACAACTATTATCTTTTACAACATGGCAAAATTCTTATTGTTCAAACCAGTAATTGAAAGTATGAAACAATAAAGGTTGTTTTGTTGAGAGAGAGAGAGAGAGAGAGAGAGAGAGAGAGAGGGAGAGAGAGAGAGAGTTCGTGTTTCCCTCATGCCCAGGTCCTAAGAGGTTCGCCCACAGCAACGTGAACCATAAACACAAGACTGCCATCATTCTAACTAATTGTTTTTTGTTGTTGTTGTTTTTATTGGTAAATCTGCCACCAATGTAGTTTACAAGCGTTTTTCATATTTTTATTTTTATTTTCATTGTTATTGTTGAATGGTCTTCTCTGTTAGACAATTAATCAAATCGTTTTGTTGCGAGAATATATAGCTGTACCTGCTTAAATATTAAATTGTTGTTTGCTACAGTTTCGTTTGGTATGCCATTCAAAAGAACTGAAGCAGTCAGTGGTTGCTGTAAAACAGAAAAATAATACTGTCGGATATGAGAATATCTTGGACATGACAATAGAAAGTGAGAAGAAGATTCTATCATACCACAGAAGCAATTTGGACTATCAACAAGATTTTTCCTACATAAATGCTGATTTAAGGAACTACACTCAAGCCTTAAGCGGATGTGAAGAATTTGCGCTTTTCGTGATGTTTGCGCATTGTCAAAATATAGTGGTGGGTGATTTAAAGGTGCATTGATTTTCCTTTTAAACGTTCCTAGTGTTGCACAGTCTTTTGTATTTTGGTCTAAAGAATTCCATTCTCATAATGCAGTTGGTAAAAAGGAATTAAAATAAGAGACAGTTCGTGAAAGTGGTATTGTATAGTTGTTGGAATCTCGTAAGGAATATCTTGACTGCTGTTGTACACGTTTGGTAGTAAGGTTTGCAAATATAACGGTGCAAGGCCATTGGTCATTTTAAACATCTGGCAAAGTCTGTGTTTCTGACGTCTTTCTTACAAGGTTACAAAACCTGTTTCGTCATAAAGCTTTTGTATGCTACATAATTTAGTTCCACCGCTTATAATACGACAGGCGTCTACTTGTATACTTTCGAGGGCACGTTGAGTTTCGACTGTAAAATTACCCCATGTTATATCTGCAATTTCCAAGAGCGGGCGAATGAAGTATATATTTTAGTTAGGGACCGCCTGTCTAAATTAAATTTTTGCCTTCGTAAGATCCCTAATGTCCTGTAGGCTTTCCTCTTCCTCTTGGGGTCTGGGGAGGGCTGCGGTTTGTGATTGTGGCACTCCCTGGACTTTTCTCTTACCTTTTTTTTACTACTTATAGCTTTAATGTGAGAATGCCAAAGCAAGTCGCTGGTAAATACAAGACTAAGACGCTTATGCTCATTAACTTCTTTTATGATACTATTCCCCATATAAAGAGTCGGATGGACAGGTTTATTTCGTTTTTTACTTATGATTGGAGATTCTGTTTTTTGAGGATGAAAGTCGACTAACCACTGCTTAGCTCAGGCAAAAATTTTACTAAGGTCTAGGTTTAGGTACAGGGCTGTTAAAAGAGGATCCTCGACGATATATTATAGACCTGTATCGTCAGCAAACAGTCGGATATTTGTTTTGATATTATTGACTATATCATTTATAAATATTAGAAATAGAAGCGGCCCTAGAATAGATCCTTGTGGTACACCTGCAAATATCTTTTTTTCAAGATGAAAAAGAACCATTGATGTAAACCCGTTGAAACCTGTTTGCGAGATAATCAGTAATCCAGTCTAATAAAGAGCCTGATATTCCAATAGATCGAAGTTTGAAAATTAGTCCATGGTGGCAAACCTTATCAAACGCCTTACTAATATGACAGAATACTACTCTTATTTCTTTGCTCTCATCAAGTGCTTTGGAGAATTCGATACACAAGTGAAGTAGTTGGTTTACTGCTGAATCACCACTCTAGAATTCAGATTGAAAACGAGAGATAACTGAGTGTGTTATAAGGTAGTTTGTTATGTGTATATATATAAATATATCGTTCCATTAATTTGCCATTGCAATTAAATAAGGATATTGGTCGAAAGTTACTTGGATCCTAAAGACTGTCTTTTTTGTGTACCGGTGTTACATTAGCTCGTTTCCAATCAGAAGGAAACTTTTTCATTGTTAAAGATAAATTAAATAATTTCCTTAAAGGTGTAATCAATTGATGTTTTCCCTCTTTTAAAAGTTTTGGGCTGATTAGATCTGGGCCTGGTGCTTTATTTGGATTCAACTGATCGATAGCTTCTCTAACGTCACTGTCAGTGATTATGATACAATCCGATGTTTCATAATTTGGTGCTTGAAATAAAGGCAAGTCTGCGTTACTTTGGTCTAATTTAGTTTGTTCGGTAAAAAAGGTATTAAGAACTTCAGCTTTCTCAGGATCGGTTTCAAAAATCTGGTGATTGATTTCTGAAAAAGGGATATTCTGTTTATCACTTTTAGGTATGAGGAACTGGTGAGTAAATATACCACTGTTTTGACTAAGTACTGTTTGTAATCAAGTCATTTGTTACCTTATCGTTAAACTGCTTTTTTGCGTTCCTAATTATTGATACAACTTCATTTCGTTTTTGTCTGAATTTTTGCCAGATTGCTTCGTTGTTTGTTCGCTTAGCTTTTCTAAATATTCGTTTTTGCTGCTTTATTTGTCTTTTAACGTAATCATTTATCCATTGGGGTTCCAAGGGTCGTATAGTAACAACTTTGTTTGGAATTGATTCTTTAGCCGCTTTGATAATTTCATTTGCAAATTCAAGTGCACATTGATCTATATTCTGAGATGCAAACATTTCGTCCCAATTTTTTTTGGCTTAGTTTATTTCGGAATTTGGAATAATCACCTTTGTCATATAACCAACATGTCTCTTAAATGAGGTTTGCTTTATTTTCCTGTGTTTCAAAACAACAACTATTAGGACAATGATATCTAATTAGATGGTTTTTAAATGGGGAAGAAACGCCACTATAAATAACATTTTCTGGCTTGGTAACCAGTATTAAATCAATAATAGATGACGAGTGCTCAGTAAAGTGTGTCGGTACATCGATTAGCTGTTGAAGGTTGTATGAAGAGGCAATATTTTCCATTTTGTTCGGGGATGATAGCATATCACAGTTAAAGTCTCCAAGAATGATCAAATCTTTAGTGGAAATATTGGATAAATTGTCGGAGGTGTTTTCAATTAGGTCACAATAGTTGTTATTTGAGTTGGGAGGCCTGTAAATTCCGCAAATTAAGAGCTTTTTTATGTTTTATGGTTACCTCAATACATACTGCCTCAATGCCTCCATGTATGAGGTCGGTGTTTACTTGGTTGATATTACATTCAATTTCTTATAAAAATAATATTCATTAATATAATTTTGCGATCTAATATCAAGTCTCGTCAACGAGAATAACGGCTACTCTCTAATCTGAGGTCACATAAGACGGGTTTACAATAACCGTTCAGAAGATGCAAAATAATTTTTAAAAACTCTCGCGAGTGATTTGCTTTATTGAAAAGAGAGTGAACAAACGAAGAAGAACTATAACAGAAACAATCACCTTTGAACGGTCCTGGAAGTAGGTCTTAACTTCTGTAATATTAACTATTACATGTATCTACTTTATAATGGGTTTTATTAATTAACTACCTTAATATAGTATCTATACTCAAAATCAATAAAAAGTACACAGTCTCGAGTTATGAGTACCGGCTCGTGTTGTACTTTTTTTCGTTTAAATGTTTTCATGGTCATTTTAGTCAAACCCCTGTCTTTAAAAAATCACAAAGACAATTCTTTCGCAGTCATATATTATGGGGTTAGGAGCCCTTAATTAGAAACAGCATTTCCAGTCATAACTCGCTTTGTATAAAACAAATGTATTTTTCCTTTTCATAAATGTCCTTCACAAATGTCTGTGAGTAAAACCACAACGGTATTTAAATCGAAAATACCATCAAATGACGTCAAACTGAATTTGAATTTCTTTCCGTCTCAAATTATCTCCCTTTGAATGAAAAATATAGGGAATTTAAAGAGTCTATATCTGAAGTGGCGTTGGTCGTTTTCACTTGGATTTTTCAAAAAAAAAATGTTGCTTGGTTTAGCCTTTTTGTAACACATACAGATGCAATCTCCTAAAACCGTTTATTTAACAGAACAATGTCAATTAATGTCCCAAATAAATTCAGTGCATTCCGTCAGAAGAGGAACGAAAATGTCAAACACGTTATAGGCTAAGTATTCTGCCCGCATAAAGCATAAAGATCCGACCTAGCATCATGAAATTAAACAGGGCACCAAAATTTATAACCATGACTGGGTTAACCATTAAAAATACGGTCTGTGAAATTGGTTTGCTGTATGGTATCAAGTCGGTTTTCTTTTTTTCTACCATATACTGCGAGACAATCCAATCTGACTATAACCTCAGAAGATAGTTCAGTGGTGCAGAAAAGTGCGGGTAGTTTCCAGTTGTATGGAGTATAGGAACTGGGAAATACCCTCTATGTAACCAGCGCAACCGGTAGGTAATTGCCAACCATTCACACATAATCAAAAATGTATCAAAATCGTGTAATCGTTACACGTCTTCTTCTCAGAAATGACTTGACCAATATTCACCAGATTTCACAGTGGGCCTTTTTGCCTTTTGTCGAAGGGATATTGTCAATTTGTTCAACAGGTTCCACATCATTGAACAAGATGGCCATCAATCCTATATATGGTAAAAAACACTTCAAATCTTCTTCAGAACCAAGGAAGCTCTGAGGCTGAATCTTCGTAAATAGCATTGGGGACTCAAGGTCTACCAAGTTTGTTCAGATAATGATCCTTAGGTGACCTTTGACCTTTTTACGGCAAGGTCAAATATGTGTCTCCATACAGAACGTTGAAAAATCATTTTCTCAAAATGTATTAAAGACTTATGGCTGAAATTCACAATGTATAATTAAAGTAGTAAAACTGTTTAGTTACAATCAAACTTTTAAACTCTGGGTGTTATCTTTCTTTGCCCCTGGGTTATATACATGTATAAAATCGTGTAATCTTTAAACGTCTTCTTCTCTGAAACAACTTGACCAACTTTCACCAGATTTCACATGTGACCTTCTGTCGAAGGGGTATTATCAATTTATTCAAATGGTTCTGAACTATTGAACAAGGTGGCTGACATGCCCATATATGGTAAAAAATAAACACTTATAAATCGTCTTCTCCAGAACCAAGAAAGTTTTGTGGCTGAATCTTGGTGTATAACATCGGAAACGCAAGGTCTGCCAAGTTTGATCAAACAATGACCCTAGAATGACCTTTTACCTTTTTATGGCACGGTCAAATCTCTGTCCTAGTTGCTGTGGCAATACTGGAAGAATGTTCTATGGCATCTGTAGATATGCAATGGCTGTTTTACTCAGATGAGCGAATCGAGGTTCAGGGGCCTCTTGTTTATATTACATACAATACAATAATTTCATATTTAAATTTATTTCAGGTATTTCGAGAGGAATTGAGTATTGCTCCTATTTCCCACTGAAATATTGTGAAGACGGTTACCACTGTTGCGGCACCAACAACGACTATTGCTGGTAAGCACATGTGATTCCCGAAGAGTGAGAAGAATCTCGCGCAGCTTGTACGATTTACTAAACCAAATACGTGAGGAGATGTAAGCTGACCATTTACACTTCACCCCTAAGTTTATGAAATGGACTCTGTGTAATCTTCGAATTTGGCCACATCCATTGTTGCAAATAGGGTTTTCAGTCATAAATCAATAACAGAATGGCAAACAGTGTAGATCCTGATGAGAAACATATATGTATTGGTCTGCAGGGATAAAAGGATTCAGTGTATACTTGAATGATTTTAAAGATACCGCCACCTGGTTTCTTCTCAGAATATAATTGAACCGCGTCGCGAGAAATAGGCTCTTCGGACTGTCCGTTGAGCCAATCTTTCGGTGCGCTTGCCCGGCCTCTTGGCAAGGCCACAAGTCTAGTTCTTTGGGTAATGTTACACCTTGGTCTACCGCTTACGTGATCGAACTCTAAAACGGCCGAATGAACAGGCTGTCCTGAATCTTTGTTGTTCGCATATACTATGACGGCTCTTTTCCCATGCTGCGGCAAACTTGTCTTTATTATTATACTCCGGTTACAAGTACTGGACCGGGCGTGGTCTAAATCCAAGCAAAGATAAGATAAGATATTTATTCACCAATCAAGGACCATTATACATGGTATACAATCACATAGTGCATGTGTTATCCTTACGATTTCTGACCGCACACACACGCACACACACGCACACACACACACACACACACACAGAGCATACAAAGCATTCGTGCAGTCTAATCAGACTGCATCGTGTGCATTTAGGACAGCCAAGGACACAAAACCTCCCAATGTGGACATCGAAGACTCCCACCAGACATTACCTATCACTGTCAAAATGACTCAGTTAATAAATTTGGTTGAACAGCGTTTCTATTACGTTGGCACTCTTATTGCTATTATGTCCCCTACTACCGAAGCGTGTGGGGGGGGGGGGACATATTGTTTCTGGGACGGATCCCTTTCCCGTCGACGTCGGCTTCAGCGCCAGCATCAGCGTCGATGTAAAACTTCTTGTCCGCTCTGTAACTTGAATACCCTTTGGAATATTTTGATGATACTTAGTAGAAATGTAGAACAGGACCAGTTGACGTGTCATGTACAAGGATGATTCTTACTTTTGGAGTTATCTCCCTTTGTATTGTTTGAAATAGATTTCCTGTCCGCTCTGTAACTGGAATACCCTTCGAAATATTTTGTAGGTACTTGTTCAAATGTAGAACAGGACTAGATAAAGTGTCGCATACAAGAATGACAACTCTGCCTTTCTTACTTTTGGCGTTATCTCCCTTTCTTATATTTGACAGTGAATATGCATTAATTTCGTGTCCTCTCTGTAAGTCAAATACCCTTTGGAATATTTCAATAAGAACAGGATGAGACAACGTGTCGCGTACAAGAATGACAACTCTGGCTTTCTTACTTTTGGAGTTATCTCCCTTTCTTGTGCTTGATTTTGAGGTCGTGTCGGCTCTGTAATTCAAATACCCTTCACAATATATTGATGATACTTGGTAGAAATGTAGAACAGGGCGAGACGACATATCGCCTACAAGAATGGCAACTGGTGGGGAGGTGGTGGTGGGGGGGGGGGGGGGGGCATTTTTTAAAGCCTTTTCTAGTTATACTTGAAATGAATGACTGAATGACTACGCCTGGTAGACCCGCTTATACAAGTAAAATCTTCTTCCTTATAGATTGGACAGGTTCATTTCTCTCTGTGGTTTATTTATACTTTTTTTTGTCAGAAATACCTTATTTCATGTACACAATATAAGTCCTGGTCAAGCGTTTAAGGTCCTTCGTCAGCATTTGTCGCAGAACTCGGACTCAGGACCACTCGATTCTGAGTTAGACATCAGAACTATGAATTGCACAATCAAACATTATAATAAAGCAAAGAACGAACGAAAGAAAGAAAGGATGACGAGAAGTCGGAGGGGTATATTGTACGAAAGCCGGGTAGGGACATTTCTTATTTCTAACTTCTGACTTCTAACTTCTAACTTCTTACTTCTAACTTCTAACTTCTTACTTCTAACTTCTAACTTCCATGTTGTATGTATGTATGTATGTATGTTCGTACGTCCGTCCGTCCGTACGTACGTATGTATGTATGTACGTAAGTACGTATGTATGTATGTATGTATTTATGTATGTATGTATGTATGTATGTAGGTTTATACTTATGTATGTATGTCTGTATGTATGTATGGATGGATGCGTGCGTGCATGTGTGTGTGTTTGTGTGTATGTGTATGCGGGTAGGGACATCATTTCCGACAAAACCAAATACATGCACAGAGAAGACTCAGACAAGCTTGTAAATCTGAGCAGTCTGATCAGTCTACATTTGCGCTATATGGGTATTGAACACAAGACGTCTTTAAGTTATTAGTGAACTCTCATCAGATTTGACAGACTGATCCGAGTATTTGCTATGCATATATTTTATTATTATTATTATTATTATTATTACTTATTTATTTTTTTTGGAAATGATATGCCCCGATAGTTGTTGCAATTTAAAAACATAGTAATTTTTAATGTGCCTTGCCGTGAGAGAACCTACATATTGCATATTTGAATAACTAAGGCACAGATCATTCTGCGCATCCGTGCAGTCTGATCAGTGTCATATTGTTTCGTATGTATGTATGTATGTATGTGCATGTGTGCGTGTGTGTGCTTGCATATGTGTATGTGCGGGTAGGGACATTTCTTATTTCTAACTTCTAACTTCTAACTTCTTACTTCTAACTTCTTACTTCTAACTTCTAACTTCTTACTTCTAGCTTCTTACTTCTAACTTTTAACTTCTTACTTCTAACTTCCATGTTGTATGTATATATGTATGTATGTATGTATATACGTACGTACGTCCATCCGTCCGTCCGTACGTACGTACGTACGTACGTATGTATGTTTGTATGTATGTATGTATGTATTTAGGTTTGTATTTTATGTATGTATGCATGTGTGTGTATGTACGTATGTGTGTGTGTGTGTGTGTGTGTGTGTGTGTGTGTGTGTGTGTGTGTGTGTGTGACAGAGAGAGAGAGAGAGAGAGTACGGTAGGGACATCATTTCCGACAAAACCAAGTACATGCACAGCGAAGACTCAGACAAGCTTGTAAATCTGAGTAGTCTGATCAGTCTACAATTGCGCTATATGGGTTAAACACAATACGTCTTTAAGTTATTAGTGAACTCTCATCAGATTGGACAGACTGATCCGAGTAATTGCTATGCATATATTTTATTATTATTATTATTATTATTATTATTATTATTATTATTATTATTTTTATTTTTCTTTTAAAATGATATGATCCGATAGTTGTTGCAATTTAAAAACATAGTAATTTTTAATGGGCCTTGCCCTGAGAGAACCTACATATTGCATATTTGAATAACTAACGCACTGATCATGCTGCGCATCCGCGCAGTCTGATCAGTGTAATATTGTTTGGTATGTATGTATGTATGTATGTATGTGTGTGCATGTGCGTGTGTGTATGCTTGCGTATGTGTGTGTGCCGGTAGGGACATTTCTTATTTCTAACTTCTAACTTCTTACTTCTAACTTCTAACTTCTTACTTCTAACTTCTAACTTCTTACTTCTAACTTCTTACTTCTAACTTCTTACTTCTAACTTCTTACTTCTTACTTCTAACTTCTTAGTTCTAACTTCTAACTTCTTACTTCTAATTTCCATGTTTTATGTATATATGTATGTATGTATGTATGTATGTATGTAAATATGCAATATGTAGGTTCTCTCACGGCAAGGCCCATTAAAAATATTTCTATGTTTTTAAATTGCAACAACTATCGGGGCATAACATTTCCAAAAATAATAATAATAATAATAATAATAATAATAATAAAATATATGCATAGTAATTACTCGGATCAGTCTGTCAAATCTGATGAGAGTTCACTAATAACTTAAAGACGTATTGTGTTTATTACCCATATAGCGCAAATGCAGACTGATCAGACTACTCAGATTTACAAGCTTGTCTGAGTCTTCGCTGTGCATGTATTTGGTTTTGTCGGAAATGATGTCTCTACCCGCACACACATACACAAACACATGCACGCACGCACGCATACATACATACATACATACATACATACATACATACATACAACATGGAAGTTAGAAGTTAGAAGTAAGAAGTTAGAAGTTAGAAATTAGAAGTTAGAAGTAAGAAGTTAGAAGTTAGAAGCAAGAAATGTCCCTACCCGGCTTTCGTAATATTGCGTTTGGGTAGTTTGTTTGTTCGTTTGTCCTTTTTTTCGATACACTTTGCATAGAGATAGGATTTTGAAATTTTATGTGAAGAATCAGGATAAAAATAACTGGACCCGTATGTTTTCCGTCGGACGTAGTTCCAGAGGTATGCCCCTTTTTCGACGGGCATAATAGACTCTAGTCATCAAGATATCTCGAAAAGTGTTTTAGCTAGAACCTTGAAACTTGGTGTGCTGATTGGGAATGTTGAGTCAATTACCTAATTATCTGACTTTTTACGGAGTTATGTCTCATGTAATATAATGATAATGAAATCTTGTCAGAAAGGTATCTCAAACTATTTAAGATAATGTGGGGCCTTGAGACTCGATGTGCTTATATGGTATGGTGAGTAGATTACCTAACCGGCCCGACATGACCCTAACAGTGTTGACAGGACCGTAGAACCGAATCAAACAAACAAAGAATCTAAAAGAAATGACAAAGTACAAAACACTTTACAAGTGGATCCGGGATTCTTGGGAAGGTAAATGAATACGCTTCCAAGAGAGATGACTTGAAGTATCCTCCTAGTTCAACGTTCTACCATTTGCACAACAAAACGTACAATAATAAAGAAATAAGGAAAAAGAAGCGTAACAAGAAATCTCAAGACTGTTTGTTGTATGTTCATCAAGCAATGTGCAGAAGATAAGTGTCAGTCAGACAGGTTTACCCAATTTCAAGTAGTGTTTGTTTGAGGTGAGAAAGTAATTACCATAATAACCCTAAGTATTGGGACAGATAAGCCTTTGCAAACATTGTAGTCCTAGATCAGACGCCGCAGTATCAGGCTCTACATTGTTTGCTATACATACAGCAATATTACAGACACATCAAGAGGTTGTAGAATGGACTATTTCAAATTTTAGGACAAGTATGGTAAGTAGATAAGGCATCCCAAAACTTAGGTTAAATACGGTTTAACTAAAATGAATGCAAAAAAAAAAAAAAAAAAAAAAAAAAAAAAATAATAATAATAATAACATGAAATAAAAAAAAAATGAATGCATCCAGGGGAGGTACATAATTAAGCTCCTCCCGGTCATAACAAAGAAATTTTAGTAAACTGGATGACGACTCTATATTGTATTTACTAAGTATTGTCATACTAAAAGAGTAAGCACTATTATAGCTATTCAATTCGTTTGATTACAAATTGCCCGTCATACAGTTAAAAATAATAAATATAGTAACCGGCACTTAATTCGAACCCTGTACCTGCTAAGGAGACAATTTTCTAAACACACAATTTTATAGATATATGTCATAGGTCGAGTTTAGTTTGATGGAATAAATTAAAACAGTCCTTATTCTTGTTTTATATTCTATTCTATTCCTAAACTTTATTTGCGGCCTAAGCCCTATTCCGTGACCTTTCCTCCAATAGTCCCATGTCCTGATCTTTACTACTTACAATGCATGTACCACTTATTCATTTATGGTCTTAACACTTCACCTAATATGCATGCCCGGACTTTATGCTCCAGTGCATTTGCCATTTTGAGCTTAGTGTGATAAGTTTGTACTTTTCACGTAAATCGTAGATGCTAGTTGATTATATGAAATTATTAATATAATTTCAGATGTGATGATCCATTACCATATTTTATTATGACGTCAGCAAATAAAGATCATGACTTTTGACCATCTTCGTGTATCTGTTTTTATCCAGTGAAAGTCGAACCGGGGAACGGTGACATATAAATCGAAAAAACGCAATAAGAATACGAATAATCAATCCATTAGTGAGTTTTTAAGGCTGTGGATTTTAACGTAAAGGGTTGTATATGTTTTGTACATGACGAAAACATGCCTATTCAAATATATTGAACATTTCACCACCAAAAACAGAAAGTTTTCATATGAAAATTCAGTAGTTGTTATATTTCTGCTCAAAATATACATTGTGGGTACTCGTTAGAACCGCCTCAGCGAGATGGTTCTAACGAGTACCCACAATTTATGTTTTTGAGCAAAAATAAAAGAAAAAATAATGTATACCTCTCTAAACCCCAGTTTTACTATATAAAAGTTGGGTTTTAAGGGGGTCAAAATTACATAGGTATGTTTTCGTGATGTATGCTGTACTGGTTCTATTTAATTCATCATCAGTATATGAATCGATTAATGAGAAGAGATAAAGCAGTTGAACTCCTTAAATCTTGAATGCCTAGCGTCCCATAAAAGGGGCATTGGCAAACAGTATAGACCCAGATCAGACGCCCCAGAACACGGCGTCTGATCAGGGTCTACACTGTTTGCATAAAATACAGGAATTTCTATAAATATGGTAATAATAAAAACTTACCAGACTCCTCATCTACTGGATATGGACATGTCCAAAGACATGAGGTAGAAGAGTCCATTAGGCATAAATGGGTTAATCAAAAGCTACTGTATCAGCGCAAATGCTTATTTTCTTGGTATATGATAGTAACGTAGAAATGTATAGCGTCTCAAAACTGATGCGTGTAAGATAAATTAAGAGATTGCTTGAACCAGGTTGTTGGTACAAATTTACATACTTATTAAATGACAAACATTGCAGATCCAGATAAGAAGCCAACTGATCCGGATCTACAATGTTTGCAAGGTAGGGCATATCTAGTTCAGTAGTAGGACTAGGGTTAATGAGTAGTGTTGATGTATTTCAGTGCGAATATCCTCTCCGTAGGTGCAATTGTCGGAATAACCATAGGCTGTTTAATACTCTTAGCCATTGGTGTAGGTATCTGCGCAGCAGTGGTTTTCGGTTGTGGCAAACACCGTGGATCTTCTGGTAACGTGGTAACCCCTAATACCGGGGCACCAGGTATGTATCCTACCATTGATAACCTGATGATAAAACGTGCCTCCGGCCATGGGCGACACACTGAGACTCAAATCAGCATACACTTCCGCGCAGTCTGAACAGAGTCTTTTTTGGTCCGCTTGAAGAAACATTGCATCATTTGCGTTTCAAAAGGCCCCAGTGAAGATTCTGATCAGCCTGCGCAAACGCGCAGGCTGATCTGAATCTTCGCTGGGAGCACATGTCTGAAGGTATCTTTTCTGATTTTGCGGCTCATTTGTCCGGTGGAAATAATATTCTTGCACACCAGATAAGGAAATCCTGGAATTAACCCTGGGATAGAAATTCTTATTCTACCAAGGTTATCTTACCCAGGGTAAACTAAAACTTACCTAGGGTAAGATTAAAATCGAGAATTCTCACGTGTTTGATATGCTCTGTTTGTAATGGACGTCATGTACGCCATCGTGAAGGTTTACGTCACTGAATGCAATGACGCCATTAAACCAACAGTAGTGTCCTGACAATATGGCAGACGTCAGCAAAGTTCTGCGTTCAGAAGTGAAAGGTGTGCAAGAAAAAGAATCTATCAAGCGTGCGAGGTGTAGATAGAAAAACTATCCCTCGCGATCACTGTCTGGCATCAGTCGGCTTTCTGGCATCAGCCTCGTGATGCCAGACAGTGATCCTCGGATCGGATTTTTCTATCTATCCCTCATACCAATAGTAGATTCTTATATTCTGTTTCATCTGATCTTGTTTAGCTTTGTTTCTTAAGTCAGGTTTTACGTGGCAACCAGTCGTCCCATCATTAACACAATAATGCCACTGTCTACCATAGTTATCAAATTATGAGCGGCAACGTGAGAAGACGTACCCTTGATTATTTCCAGTTTACTTGCACTGATCTTGTTTACATGTTTACATGCCTCTACTTGATCCACACTGTGTGTATGCGTGTGTGTATGCGTGTGTGTGTGCGTGTGCGCGCGCGCGCGCGTGTGTGTGTGTGTATGTGTGTGTGTAAGAGAGAGAGAGAGAAGGAGAGAGGAACATGCTAAACATATAAAATCATTTCATGAATATAATTAGAAAAAACTTCTTGTGCTTACCAGCAACCTCTTATGTATTCTTGTAAAGCTTGTAATGCAGTTTATCTTTTCATTAGCTCACCTGAGCCTTTGACTCAATGGTGAGCTTATAGTACGAGTAGGCTCTATTGTGGTCGTCCGTCGTCTGTCGTCTGTCGTCTGTCGTTTGTAGTCTGTATTCTGTCGTCTGATAACATTTTCAAACATCTTCTCCTCTGAAACCACTTGGCCGACTGAAGTCAAATTTTTTATGAGGAGCCTTCCTGGTATAGGAGAACGAAAGTTTGTCCAAATGGTCCTGGTCACATATCCAAGATTGCCGCCATGACCATATATAGCAAAAAAAACTTCCAAAAACTTTCAAAAATCTTCTTCTCTAGAACCTGTAAGCCGATAGCTTTGAAACTTGGTATGTAGCATTGGTGACTTAAGCTCATCATAGTTTGTACAAGCAGTGACTCTTGGTTGACTTTGACCAATTTTTCGCCAAGGTCAAATTTTGTCACTTATATGCTTTTGTATGGGAAAAGGTGGAAAATGTTACTTTTTCGAAAGCTGTTGTTCCCTGTGGACTTAAGGTTGGTATATGCAATTAGCTAATTGAGTAAATGAAGCAGCATGGATACCAGAGGTCAAGGTTACGCATTGACCTTGGTCCAAGGTCACTAAGATATCAATGTTTTTTTTAAACAGCTGGGCAAATTGAAGCCAAATTTCATATACAGCCTTTATGGTATAGAGGAACGAAATTTGTTCAATTTGTCCAGGTCAAATGGCCAAGATGGCTGCCATGACCATATTTCGTAAAAACGTTTCAAAAATATTCTTCTCAGAGACAGAATGACCAATGACCTTGAAACTTGGTATGCAGCATTGAGGACGGGTCCTACCAAGTGTGTTTAAATGATGACCCTCGGTTGACCTTGACCTGTTTACGTCAAGGCCAAGTTCGGTCGCTTAGGCTTTTGTATGGAAAAAAAGGCCTGACAGTGGACTTTTCAGATACTATTATAGCCTGTGACATCAAAGTTGATATATGCAAACAGCTAAAAGCTTTTACAGATACCAAAGGTCAAGATCATTTACTGGTATTTCTTTATCCTGGCTGCCTAAGGACGAATGTTGTTAACTTCTTCTCTTCTTTAACTACTGGACTGATTAAAACCAAATTACACGTTGAGCCTGTATGCGATGGGAGAAAAAAGTTTGTCCATGGGACCTTGGTCACATGACAAAGATGGCCACCATGCCCATATATGGTGAAAACCCTTTGAAAATCTTTTCCTCGGGAACCGAATGGCAGATAACTATACAGCATTAGGAATTTGGCCCTACCAAGTTTGTTCAAATGATGACCCTTGGCTGACCTTGACCTATTTTACGCGAAGGTCAAATTAGGTCACTTAGGCTTTTATGTGGTAAACAGTGTATTTTAAGCACACCTGAGCTTTTGGCTCACTGGTAAGCTTATAGTATGAGTAGGCTCCGATGTCGTTGTCTGTAGTCTGTCGCCTTTCAACAATTGCAAACATCTTCTCCTCTGAAACCATTGAAGGCAAATTTCATGTGGAGTCGCCCTGGGGTGGACTGGAGGTAAAAATCTAGGACACCTTACAAAAAATCGTATATGTACATCTTTAAAGCCACAAAGTTCTGATCATATTAACGGTCCATTAGACAATCCATCATAACCTTCCGATTCATTTCAATATACACTCAGGTGAGAACCATTGGTCCTCTGGTTTTCCTGAAGACTATTACAACTATTCTGGAGACTCTTCAACTTTAGCGGGTGCTGGGGCGGGAAGGGGGTCGGCGGGAGGGGGGGTGCGGCTGGGCGTATGCTACCCTCCAAACTATATTTCTGTTATATGAAGAGTCTCAGTAAATCTGAGACTCTAGTTTTTGATCCTTGTGGACGGTCACAACATTTTATCTTTGCTAAGAAAGTACACGTGATTGCTTGCGCTGTAACATGTAATGGGAAGACAGAAAACTCTCATGAGATATTACATAAGCCAGGATAGTCAAATCAGCCTCTGCATCCACTCAGTAAGGTCAGAGTCTTCGTTATCCGCCTAAAGACGCTACCCAGAGAGAGCACTGCGAAGACTTTGATCGGGCTGCTGTGATGCGCAGGCTGATCTGTCCTCGCTTGGCGCACTGGCAATCTTGTAAGAAGTGCTGTGTCCCGGCTCATATGTCAAACACTCCTTGTTTTCTTCATTGCTATGATACAACAAAACTTCAATAACACAAACACCTATGGCTCGATTACCGTGACTGAGTCGAACTTATTTTTGAGTTCCTAAGGAAATTCTTCCGGAAGCTCAAGAGAGCAAATATATAGGGATATTTTTGGGAATGAACTTACTTTTATCACGAAAATGTGCGGTGTGTTCCCATCAGAATCGCCTCAGAGGCGAATCTCATGAGTACACGCAATATACCATTATTTTATAGACGATCGAAAAGACATCCCTCAATTATCTCCATTTGTCTCTTGACCTTGGGCGTGATTAACAGCCCGTTGCTCGAACTACCCATTTCCCAAAGACTATTCGAGCCATGTTCTACTGTACTTTGATACACCCCATAATGTTTGTTTCAGTGAGTGTGGTACATACTGCCGGTTACGTTCAACCCGCACCAGGAGCCCCTGGCTATAGCCAATATGGATACGGTAACCCCGCATATCCTCCGCCAAGTGACCCCAATCAGGCAACATCTGGTAACCCACCACCGGCGTACGAACCACCGCCAGTACAGAAACAGAGTTAGAGTTGACAAAATTCAGATACTCTTGTAATGCATTTTGCTGTAGGTGGCAAGGACTGGGGTACATGGTGTCTGGACATTGGTTCTCCTCATGTACCTTAATCCCCGCCACTATGGTTGTGTTATGAATGTATTATCGCAATTACATTATGCTTAAACGATGTTGTGAGTTCAAATATCATCTATTGAATCTGAGTTACCGTAAAATCTCTTAGTATTGGATCACATAAGCCTGTGCAAACAGTGTAAACCCAGATCAGACGCAGCAAAATGCTGGGTTTACATTGTTTGCCACTCATTCAGCAATGTTACAGACACATCAGCAAGTAACAACTACAATAGACTTTTTTTTTCAAAATTTAGGACAAGTATAGTAAGTAGTTAAGGTGTCTCTATACTTAGGGTACATACTGCATGTGTAGTTTTTGAACCATTTATATGTGTATTGCGACAGATGGCCGAGATAAGGATACATGCTGTCAGGACAAAGGTCCGCCAAATGTATGAGGGCCGTTCAAAAAATTCGCAGCCTTACCATGTTCTGAACAGTTTAGAGGACATTTGAACTGCTGATTTTATGCAGCTATTCTACAGACCAATAATCACTATATTTTCAGAATTCATCTTCAGTTTTAATTTGTTAAGACTACACTTTTTTATACTAACCCACAATTCTATAGTGTTCACTTTTGACCACTCACAACTTTAGTATAATCAAATATTTGCATTATAATTTTCGCCGTGATACATACAAGAGCATCTCTGAAAGTAATGATATATTTATTTGTAGTTTAGCTCATTCAAACATTCTGAGCACAAATTTAAATGCCTAGGATGGTGATTTTTGATAATTTCAGGAGAGAGTGCAAACTCCGAAACCGTACTGTGAATGCCCAGGAATTTACAATATCAGACTCTTTATGGCAAAGTTTCTGTAAGATGCCAATGTTTAGCTGTGTAACAACATTTTCTTGGCTTTATGCACAAAATTTTCAATCAACGCATAAATATGACAGTTATTTTTAAATTTCAGGGATGCACAATTTAAGGGTTTTAGGTGCTGCTGATACATGCCAAAAATAGCCTTTTTTTATAATCAAACAATCAGCAAATGATCAAATTTGCATTTACAACAAAAACATAACATAAAAGGTATGTTGTGTTTGAAAAATGAAATGTCAAAGTGAAACAAGACAATTAAATTTAGATAGACTTTTAAAACACGAACAACCCTGCTTGTGTTTGAGGACCAATATAAGAAAAACAAAATAAATAAATAAAAAAAAAAATAACAAGAAGATTTGGAACTTTTTTTACATAAATCTACTGAAAGACTCTTAATTACATTCGTAATAAGTTGGTATGCACAGATCCACCAGAGTGGATGAAGCCAGGAACTTTTTGAACGGCCTTGTATTTTTATGCTTTATGACCGTGTAATATATACAGTGTTTTCATTAACTTTTCTTTTTTCTCCAAATAATAGTTCCTTTTGTACGAGTAGGCTCATTGCTCTCAATGATTTTCGAGGCTTTCTTGTATGAGTAGGTTCATTGCTCTCAATGATTTTCGAAGTTGTTTTGTTTTTTTTACGATTTCAATGATTTTCGAGGTTGTTTTGTTTTTTTACGATTTCAATGATTTTCGAGGTTGTTTTTTTTTTTTTACGATTTCAATGATTTTCGAGGTTGTTTTGTTTTTTTACGATTTCAATGATTTTCGAGGTTGTTTTGTTTTGTATGTATTTTGTGTAGGTTCATTGCTCTTAATAAGTTACGATTTTTTTTATTTTTTTTTTTGTATGAGTAGGTTTATTGCTGTCAACGAATTTCGAGGTTTATTTTTGTATGAGTAGGTTCATTGTCCTTAATAATTTTCGAGTTATTTTGTTTTGTTGTTTTGTATGAGTAGGTCTCGTGGAGTTGGGGAAGGGTAACTTGGGAATAATTGTGGTACGGGTGTGCGAGCCAGTATTTCGAAACCTATCCCATTCATTTACACGGCCTTTGAAAAAACGGACCCATTCATATACTAGATCATCTGAAATGTTGACCCATTCATACACTGCCCTTTGTTTTTTTGTTGTTTTTTTTTTGTACCCATTGCTGGTAGTAGTAAATTCATTGTCTACCAAGAGACATGCAGCATTGAAAAATCTCTGAGCGAAAAATATATGGATGTAACGGGATGTCAGATAAGAAAAATCGGGTCATCCATATACTTTGTTGAGAAAGGGGGCAGCGCTGAAAAAGGGCCGAAAGGCACGCACAAACGTACTATGCCATATACAGCAAGTTATTCCGCCCCTGTCCCCCCCCCATCCTCCCCCCTCCCCCGCACCCACAACTCCACCCCGAGGCGTAGGTTCATTGCTCTCAATGATTTTCGATTTTTCTTTTGTATGAGTAGATTCACTTGCTCTCAATGATTTTCGATGTAGGTTCATTGTTCTCCGTTGTCATTCAGTTTAGAATATATTAGCCTCAACGTAAATAAACATACCTTCTGACATGTGATGAAGACTCAAATCAACATACGCATCCGTGCATTCTGACTGTGCAGTATTCATAGAGCACATAAAAAAAAACAACAACTTTGCATCCTTCACTATGCAGAATGCGCCCAGTGATGATTCTGATTAGATACTGCATCCCTCACTATCAAGAAGGCGCCCAATGAAGATTCTGATCAGAACTGCATCCTTCACTATACAAAATGCGCGCAGTGAAGATTTGATCAGAACTGCATCCTTCACTATACAAAATGCGCACAGTGAAGGTTCTGATCAGAACTGCATCCCTTACTATCAAGAATGCGCCCAATGAAGATTCTGATCAGAACTGCATCCTTTACAATCCAGAATGCGCCCAATGAAGATTTTGATCAGAACTGCATCCTTCATTATCCAAAATGCGCCCAATGAAGATTCTGATCAGAACTGCATCTTCCACTATCCTGAATGCGCCCAATAAAAATTTTGATCAGAATTGCACCCTTCACTATCCAGAATGCGCCCAGTGAAGAGTCTGATCAGACCGGCATACATCACTATCCAAAATATGCCGAATAAAGATTTTAATCAGAACTGCATCCTTTACTATCCAGAATGCGCCCAGCGAAGATTCTGATCAAAACTGCAACCTTCATTATCTAGAATACGCCCAGTGAAGATTTTGATCAGAACTGCATCCTTAATTAACCAGTGAAGATTCTGATCAGAACTGCATCCTTCATTATCCAAAATGCGCCCAGTGAAGATTCTGATCAGAACTGCATCCTTCACTATCCAGTGAAGATTCTGATCAGAACTTCATCCTTCAGTATCCAAAATGCGCCCAGTGAAGATTCTGATAAGAACTGCATCCTTCATTATCCAAAATGCGCCCAGTGAAGATTCTGACAAGAATTGCATCCTTCACTATCCAGAACGCGCCCAGTGAAGATTCTGATAAGAACTGCACTCTTCACTATCCAGAATGCGCCCAGTGAAGATTCTGATCAGAACTTCATCCTTCATTATCAAAATGCGCCCAGCGAAGATTCGATCAGAACTGCATCCTTCATTATCCAGAATGCGCCCAGTGAAGATTCTGATCAGAACTGCATCCTTCACTATCCAAAATGCGCCCAGTGAAGATTCTGATCAGAACTGCATCCTTCATTATCAAAAATGCGCCCAGTGAAGATTCGATCAGAACTGCATCCTTCACTATCCAGAATGCGTCCAGTGAAGAAGAAGAAGATCAGAACTGCATCCTTCACTATCCAAAATGCACCCAGTGAAGATTCTGATCAGAACTGCATCCTTCACTATCCAAAATGCGCCCAGTGAAGATTCTGATCAGAACTGCATCCTTCACTATCCAGAATGCGCCCAGTGAAGATTCTGATCAGAACTGCATCCTTCAGTATCCAAAATGCGCCCAGTGAAGATTCTTATCAGAACTGCATCCTTCACTACACAAAATGCGCCCAGTGAACATTCTGATCAGAACTGCATCCTTAATTATCCAATTAAGATTCTGATCAGAACTGCATCCTTCATTATCTAGAATGCGCCCATTAAAGATTTTCATCAGAGCTGCATCCTTAATTATCCAGTGAAGATTCTGATCAGAACTACATCCTTCATTATCCAAAATGCGCCCAGTGAAGATTCTGATCAGAACTGCATCCTTCACTATCCAGAATGCACCTAGTGAAGATTCTGATCAGAACTGCATCCTTCACTATCCAAAATGCTCCCAGTGAAGATTCTGATCAGAACTGCATCCTTCATTATCAAAAATGCGCCCAGTGAAGATTCGATCAGAACTGCATCCTTCACTATCCAGAATGCGCCCAGTGAAGAAGATTCTTATCAGAACTGCATCCTTCACTATCCAAAATGCGCCCAGTGAAGATTCTGATCAGAACTGCATCCTTCCCTATTCAAAATGCGCCCAGTTAAGATTCTAATCAGAACTGCATCCTTCAGTATCCAAAATGCGCCCAGTGAAGATTCTTATCAGAACTTCATCCTTCATTATACAAAATGCGCCCAGTGAACATTCTGGTCAGAACTGCATCCTTCACTATCCAGAATGCGCCCAGAGCAGATTCTGGTCAGAACTGAATCCTTCATTACCAAGAATGCGCCCAGTGAAGATTCTGATCAGAACTGCATGCTTCACTATCCAGAATGCACCCATCGAAGATTCTGATCAGAACTGCATCCCTCACTATCCAAAATGCGCCCAGTTAAGATCCTGATAAAAACTACTTTTATCATCCGTCAACAAAGGGTCGTTACGGACGTAATCTTGTAGCTTGACATGCATAGTGAACCATTATCATTATCCTGTGGACTGGCTTTTTATACCCCGCCACACAACAATGGCGGGGTATTATGGTTTCACGTTGCACGTCCGTGTGTCTGTCCGTCCGTCCGTCCGTCAGTCGTACGTCGGTCCGTCCGTCCGTTTTTCGTTTCCGGATGATAACTTAAGTAAACATCAATGGATTTTCACCAAACTTGGTATGTGCATTGATATTGTGGATATCTGATTTGGGATTGCTAATGGGCAAATTTCGTCAAATTTTTACGGAGTTATCTGCCCAAGACACGTCCATACTTTCGTTTCCGGACGATAACTTGTGTAAATAACAAGGGATTTAAATCAAACTTGCTATATGCATTAACATTAAAGAGATCTGGTTTGGAATTGCTAATGGGCAAATTTCGTCAAATTTTTACGGAGCTATCTGCCCAAGACACGCCCATATTTTCGTTTCCTAACTTGAGTAAATAACAAGGCCTTTTAACCAAACTTGCTATATGCATTGATATTATCAAGATCTGCTTTAGGATTGTTATCTGTCCATTGATATTATCAAGATCTGGTTTAGGATTGTTATTTGTCCCTCCGTCATTTTCTTTCTAGACATTTTCGCAACGATAACTTTAATACATAAACAAATAATTGCTGTGGCGGGGTATTATGCTTGCGGTGCTTTTATTCAAATGAGTGGACTTCCAATACGTCAGGGACACTCAGACGCTTCGACAATCGAGTTTCAAACACTATTCAGGAGAAAAACTAAATCAACTTTCAGCTTTCGTTCTCATCCTGTTGAAATGTTGTCATTTGTTACATTTTTGAGCACATTTTTTAAATAAAATATGTCAAAACCAAAACATTATTACACCTAGGTTTAGATGCACATTAGATCTAAGTGTTTGCAATATTTATAACCTGTCTATGTTATAATTACACCTTGTTCCCCTGTTATATGTAGGGAAAAAGAAGTCTAAGGATCAACAATATTATCATTTTCAGAATTTTACAGTTTTTAATCAGTTTTCAATCTGTTTACTACTTTTTGTTACCTTTTTATCACTACATAGATTAATCCTAATATGCCTACTAATAAACAACTTTCCTTATTTCTCATATTATATTGTGAAAACGAAAAGACTTTCTTACCTAGCTTTTAATAAGAAGTTATCAAGGCCAATATTTCTCATTTCTCCGCAAACGTATGTTGAGGGTACTCATTAAAAGCTAGGCGCTTCTTTATTAGTCCCACAATATATGTTTAAGTGTAGAAATAAGTAAAATGTCAATATATTTGTTTAAACATCGTCTTATCTAGAGTAATGGCTAGGAACTGTATATTTCACTTAGTCGTTTTACATCACGAAAACACGCCTATTCAAATATATTAAAAATTTTACAACCAAAAAAAAAAAGGAAAATAAATCAGATAAAAAATTCTGATATTTTTCGTATTCCTGCTCAAGACATAAATCGTGGGGTGCTCGTTAGAACCGCCTCGGCGAGGCGGTTCTAACGAGTACCCACAATATATGTTTTTAGCAAAATAAGACAAATAATGTATATCACTGTAAATCCCAGTTTTACTTTATAAAAGTTGGGTTTAAGGGGGTCAAAATTATATAGGCGTGTTTTCGTGATGAACATAATAGTATGCGTGGTCTGTATTTATTGAGAAAGAAATACAGTAGCATTCCGCTATTAAGACCACCTTTGATACTGCCTAAAAGTGGTCTTATTAGCGGGGTGGTCTTAATATTGAATGTAGAACATAGCTCCCGATCGGGTGCGTTTTTTTTTTTTTGTTTTTTTTTTGTTTTTTTTTCTCAAAAAAAAAAAAAAAAAAAAAAAAAACAACAAAAAAAAAAAAACGTACGCATATTTTTCGCAATTCTCCGCCGAGGCGCTTCTAATGAGTCCCCACAACATTACTTTCAAGAGAAATAAACAAATATTATGCGGATACACCCTCTTATCTGCAGTTATGTAGAGTAACAAGAAAAAAAAACTATTTGGGAATGGCAAAAGCTGGTCTTAATAACGGAGTGGTCTTCATTTCGAGTGGTCTTAATAACGGAGTGGTCTTCATTTCGAGTGGTCTTAACCCATTGTAGTCAGGAGACCCATAAAAGGGTACTTGGCAAACATTGCAGACCCAGATCAGAAGCCGCAGAACGCGGCATCTGATCAGGGTCTCCACTGTTGGCAAATAGTTTAGCCCTTTTTCTCTAGGCATATGTAAATCTCATAGCCGGACGTACCTAAAATTGAAATTGGACTCTTCCAATATATAGTATGGGAAAGTCTATTCAGTATACAATGGGTTAATAACGGAATTTTACTGTACTTTGTGATTTTGCAAAACTTTTCGTCCTGCCGTACCGTTTTGTTCGAAAATGTTATCGCCGTAGTACTATGATTTTCAGCATGTTCAAAGCCCTTGTAATGGCGTTACGATGCGGTGTGACGCGGGGGTGATCATATGATGAAAAGTGTACTGTTGCATTGGTGTACATAGATCAGATATGTATACGGCCAGTTATTTGTCATAATGATATTGACAAAATGTAAAGGAGCCCCAGAAATTAGATCTGCCTCCTACCAGTGTTATCATTTATCGTTCCTTGATGTATTATATGTATAACAGTCTTCAGACGGATTTTCCATCTATAAACGAGCCCCAGAAAAAGTACCTTCGGATATATGCACACAGTGAAGATGCAGAGCAGCCTGCGCATTTATGCAGTCTGATCAGAATCTTCCCTGGGCGGATTATGAAAAGCCATGGATGCAAAGTTAGTTCATGTGGACAACGAAGACTTCTGATCAGACTGCGCGGATGCGCGGGCGCATATGCCAGAAGGTACGTTTTCTCACGTTGTGGCTCAAATATATATACTGGGCAAACTTAAGTTAGGAATAAAATATTTTCCA
Source organism: Anodontia alba (assembly GCA_964016985.1). Classification (NCBI taxonomy): domain Eukaryota; kingdom Metazoa; phylum Mollusca; class Bivalvia; order Lucinida; family Lucinidae; genus Anodontia; species Anodontia alba. The sequence goes on along the minus strand of OZ024830.1, from coordinate 64,451,559 downwards.
GTTGTGTTCTCGAAAATACCAAAATATCAGACAAAACAAGTGTTTCTGTCTTTAAGATTGGTCATAGCTGAAATATGATCTTAATGGGAATTTGATAACTTTATGTTTTAAAGATGGTTTGATTCAAAATACCCTAAAGTAGGGAACCTTTGGAAATCATACCCAGCAATCACTTATTGGCTAACCCAATAACAAGGAAACCCCGGAGGGAACATTTCTTTTCAATATCTAGGAGAAAAGAAATCAAAACAATAAAAGTGGAATAAAATGAAAACAAAAATTATGATGTTTAAACGATATAATATATCGTCTAAACATCTTTATATTTCCATTCTGAAAAAGTAGAGCGATAATTTATACAAAAATATGTCGTTTAAACGACATAATATCGTATTTTAGCTCATCCTGAGCATAGCACCTGAGCTATGCTCAGGATGAGCTATAGTGATCACTGTTTGTCCGTCGTTTGTCCGTCTGTCCGTCTGATCGGGCTAACGGATTGATGGTAATGTGACTGTTGTCCGTACATTTATGTGACTTATTCCGTAAAAGTGTCACATAAACATCATTTCGTTAGAAAAAAGTCACATAACCACCATTTCTTTCTAAAAATGTCGTCTTATGTGACGTGTCACATAAAAGAAAGAGTCACTTAACCGTCGTTTGGGCACAAAAACGGCACATAGCCATTATTTCGTGCGAACGTCCGTCCGTATACAAACGACAACGCGTCCCAAGCCATTGAAGCCATTTGTCCCTAATTTGGTAGGAATCTTGCTTGGGATGAGGTGTTAAGAAAAAGCTTAAGTTGTGGTGATCTGCCTCTTGGTTTGGTTGCTATGGCAACAGAAAGCTCCAAAAGATCTATATGGGAAAATGGTTAAATTGCATTTTATCTATAACCAGTGAAGTGATGTGAGCCATATTTGTCAGTTATGATCATCTGTTGATTGTATACCCAGTTTGTGTGTTTTATGACCAGTGGCAATTTCGTTTGGTTGCCATGGCAACATTGAATTTTAAAATCTGAACTTTTTAAATGACAACCCTTAAAAACCACTGAAGCAGTATTACCCTAATTTGGTACAAATATTGCTTGGGTAAGGGCAATTAAAAAAAAGCTAAATTATGATAATCTGCCTCTTGGTTCGGTTGCCATGGAATTAGAAAGGTCCTATTGACTTATAATGGAAAAAAAGTTAAATTGCATTTTCTCTTTAACCAGTGAAGTGATGTAAACCATATTTGGCAGTTATGATCATCTTATAACCCCGTTTATGTGTTTTATGACCAGTAGAAATTTCGTTTGGTTGCCATGGTAACATTTAATTTTGAAAAAGGATTTTTAAATGACAACTCCAAAACCATTGAAGCAGTATGGCACTAATTTGGTAAGAATGTTGCTTGAGTAAGGGCAATATAAAATAGCTAAGAGTTTGCCAGTTTTTATGGTTTTGTTGCCATGACAACAGAAAGCTTCCATGGATTTATAATGGGAAAATGGTGAAAGCAGTGAAGTGATTTGAACCGTATTTGGCAGTAACGATCATCTGATGATTGTCTATCCAGTTTATTTTTATGACCAGCTATAATTTTGTTTGGTTGCCATGGCAACATTAAATTTTAAAAAGGGATATCTTAATGACGACTCCTTCAAAAGCACACAAGCAGTATGACTCTAATTAAGTCTGCCAAACGAAGTGGGGAGACTTACTGTTTTTTTTTTCTGTTTCTTCTTCTTCTTCTTAACTCTTCTTCTACTTCTTTTTCTTTTTTTTCTTTTTGCCCAAATTTTGTCTGCACAAGTTCTGAGTAAACACTAGAAGGATTGGTCTGAAATTTGGGGATATAATAGATATGAATATGAAGGTGTGCAGGAAAGTTTCAAGGGTTCCAACTTCAAAATGTGGCGGACTCAAAGGCTCCTCTGAGGCATACCAAAATCTGCCCAAATTTTGTCCGGAACAGTTCTCAGTAACCACTGGACGAATTGTTTGAAATCTGAGATATGATAGATATGGATATAAAATTTTGCAAATGGGTTATAAAGGGTCCTTGTGAGAGCATCCCCACCTTCTTCATTTCATAAAAATGCCAAATAGCACAGAAACCATTCAGATCCCCACCCATAAACCATATATATTCTTGTTCCTTATGATATAATGCATCCAGTGACACTGACCTGGGGTCCCCTGAAGGCATGCCCCACCCCCTTCACTTCATAAAAGGCCTTAAATCTCAGAAACTGTTCAGAATTCCCCTTCCCTAAGTAATATATTGTTGCTCCTTATGATAAGATGCAGCCAATGACATAGACTTATGGTTCCCTGGGTATATGCCCCATCCCTCCAGTACACTAAAGGTCAGGTATCTCAGAAACAGTTCAGATCCGCACCCCTAAACCATTGAGTTCTTTATGATAAGACGCATCCAATGACATAAACCGGGATTCCACAGCGGATAATGCCCCACCCCCTCGAGTTCATGAAAGCAGAATATACCAGAAACTGTTCAGATTCTCATCCCTAAACCGTATACAGTCTGGTTCCTTATGATAAGATGCATTCAATGACACCAGCCATGCGTCCCAGGTAGTATACCCCACCCCTCCAGTTCATATGAGGCTTAATATCTCAGGAAGCATTCAGAACCCCATCCCTAAACCATATATATTGTTGTTCCTTATGATAAGACACATTCAGTGACACTGACCTGTGATCCCATTGGGGTATGCCCGACCCCTTCAGTTCATATAAGTCTTAATATCTCAGGAACCGTTCAGAACCCCTCCCCTATACCATGTATAAGTGTTCCTTATGATAAGACACATTCAATGACACTGACCTGTGGTTCCCTGGGGTATGGACGACCCCTTCAGTTCATATAAGGCTTGATATCTCAGGAACCGTTCAGATCCCCAACCCTAAACCATTGCTGTCCATGATGATAAGATGCATTCAATGACACCTACCAAGGGTCCCCAGCGGGGTAGTCCCTGTCCCCTTAAGTTCACATTAGGCTTAATAACACAGAAAGCATTAAGATCCCCACTCAAATGATGATCCTTTTATTACTTGCAATGACAGAAATGGAAAAAAATGTATAACATCTGCATATCAGAAGTGGTTATTTCACTCAGGTGAGCGAGCCATTTCCCATTAGCCTCTTGTTTTTGTTTTAATTTCCGTTCTAATTTTTCCGAATGGAAAAATAAAGATATCGTTTAAACGACGTATTTTTTGTTTTAATTTCCATTCTACTTTTTTGGAATGGAAAGATAAAGATGTCGTTTAAATGATATATCATATCATATCATTTAAACGACTAATTTTTGTTTTCATTTCCATTCTACTTGTCATGCTGAATAAATTAAGATGCCACACCCACTTCTAATTTCCAGCCAATCAGATTACTTGATCCGGGTTTCTGATAGAAATTCACATATTTAATGACAAACAGTGCAGATCCAGATCAGTTGGCTTCTTCAGAAGGATCTACATTGTTTGCGAATACAGGGCATGTCGTGTTCAGTAAGAGAAGGGTTAATTGTTTTTGGTTTCTTTTCTGCTAAATATTGGAAAAGAAATGCCCCCTCCGGAGTTCCTTGCTCGCATGTCATATTGGATTTCACAGCCATTAAAGCTCGAGCCACTACAGGTAAGATAATTCTGTCGCTGATAGTATGTTACCTTTCTGGCATGTTAGTTCCCTTGATCTTTTTCAATAATTGTTAGATCTGAAAGAACAAATCAAAACCCAAACGTATCAGATTGATTGACTCTGTTCATGAGGAATGCTGAAAAATGCAACATCCCTCACGCCCCCTTCCCCTCAAGCAGCTTTGAGCGGAATTCTATCTACACATATAATGTATAAGCCCAGCAGTCCCAAAGACCTAAAAGAGTTAATAACATCAGCGCTATATCGAACTACGCGGAGACATTTTACAGCCGCCACACAAGCACTTTACGATACCTGCAGCGATTACAAGATATTCCGAAGTGCTGTAATCCACCGGAAACACTGAAAAATCAAAACCAGAAAATACTGCTATACATGTTAAAACGCGTTTGGTGCCCAGAGACATGTTAATAATGATAGTAAACTATCAGTTGAGCAATGGAGCACATGGAATATCCTATCATATATTTGATCCCTAACATGTTTGCCCAGTATAATTTTGGTGTTTTTTCTTCTGCCTAGACTAACTAAGCCTTAATTTTATTCTCATTACTAAGTAGTTCTCTTACTTATATTTCTTTTGTAGTACAGTTCATTGCTTTGAATAAACATGCTTTAGACTAAACATAGGAAATATGCACAGCAAATACACAACGTAGCAACAACGTCGTTACAACGTCGTTGTGTGTTTGCTGGGTGATTTATAACCAATAAAACATTAAATGATTTCTCAATGAAATGCTTACTTTACGTTTGAATTGTTTTCACTTTTTCCCTCTGAAACAAAAGCCTCATTACTTTCCCGGAGACTGGATACAATTTAGTTATTTTAGTAAAGGTCATATCATGACGGTTTCAAATAATATGAGTATGAGGATACTCAGGAAAAGCCACAATCACAGACCACATCTCCCAGAAGGCATCGAATATGGTTAGAATGGCACGAAACGGCATCCAAACAACATACCAACGAAAACAGATTGAACAACATACCGACGAAAACAGAAAACAACATACCAACGAAAACCAAAAACAAAAGAGAAAGAGGAACTGTATCAGTAACACCGACTAGCAATGGTCAGGAATAAACTGTTATGAGGCTTCATCCATGCCATGTTGAATAAATCAAGATGCCACACCCACTTCTAATTGTCAATCAATCAGATTACTTGAACTATGTTGTTGACACAAATTCACATTATAACAAACAGTGCAGATCCAAATCAAGCCAACTGACCTGGATCTACACTGTTTGCAAAGACAGGGCATATCCAAGTTCAGCGGGACCAGGGTTAAACTCTCGCCCTTTATCCTGACGCAGACGCAGTTCTAGCTGCACATTATTTACGCCGGGCTGGAGCGTATCTATTTGAGGTTGTTTTTGTAAAATGTGTATGCATTTGAAGAACATCGGTTTTCTCCCAGTTTTATGGGGTTCTTAGTGGGGTTATATATAACTGTTCACCCCCCACTTTTTTTTTTATTATTCAAAGTCACACTTTTGCAGCAGAGAACAGTGCTATTGGTAACATAGTGAAATAAAAAATGGGAAGTACTGTGTAGAATGAATGTAGCAATATGGGTTTTGCTCATTTAAAAGAGAAATGAGCAATTTTCCCGTAGGAGCCCCAAATTGACCATTCGACCTGAAATGAGCTTGTTGCTGTCAATATTCATACACGTTTGAATTTTGTCATTTCGTTTTTTTTTTCGTCGTACTACGAAAAAGAAACAAAAGATATTTTTCTTTGTTTACGATTGGAAATATGCATTCTCAAATCGAACGGATTATAAGATACAGTTTAATTTGATATTCAAGCATGGAAAGATTTGGGCCGAAAGAAAACGTTATGAGTGGAGAACAGAACGAAACACTGCTACATACTATTAGATGATTTCGGATATATGGATAGCTAAGGACCCACGCTTTTTCTTCATGCGGACAGCGAAGACTCTGATCAGATTAGGTGGATGCCCAGGCTGATCCGAGTCTTCGCTGGGCGCACATGCCATGCGTTGGTCCAATTAACTTCTCAATACTTTGAAGAAACACAAACTAAAAGTCAGAGCAAAAGTAACTCACTAGCGGAATCACGATGAGCCCGACCACAAAAGTTGTTTAACATTTACCACTCTCTGGGCTAATTCAGCAGACGACAATTGGTGATTTTTTTTTATTTTCTCCAGAAAACAGGATTTAGTATTTAATGCAAATTGTCTCCGTTTGAAACAATTTGCATGAAAAGTACAATTTTGATTTCAGGGAAAAATAAGAAAAAAATATTTCAATATGTCTTCTGTTGAAAATTTTATGCGAAGTGCTACGCGTTAATTCAGAACGATGTTGAATGCGAAATTGTGCTAGTATTTTAAAATATTTTTCTTATTTTCCCACGAAAACAGGATCTCTAATGGAGACAATATGCGTGAAACTTCAAATCCTGTTTTCTGAGGAAAAAAAAGAAAGAAAATGTCATCAATTTGTCGTTTGCTGAATTAGCCCAGAGAGTGGTAAAGGTTAAAATTGTAATCTAAAGGACGTGTTCGCATAAGATTAAGTCCTTTCAGCGCGCATATCTCAAAGCTACAGATAAAAGCTTTTTATGACCCAAAAGTATCAATATTTGTTCACAAGAATACAAATTTTGGGGTTCATTAGAAGTACCTTACCAAGGCTCTCTTAATGAGCATCGGTGGCTCAGTAAAATGCGCATCCAACTGATCAGGAAGTCCCAGATTCGATCCCCGCCGGGTGCAACATTCTTTTGTGGAGATTGATCATGAATTATTTTCTATGGTCATTCTCTCCCTACCACTGATCAAAGAAGGACAGCTGTCATTTTCTGGCTGAAGAGTGTGCACAAGTACAGTTGACTCTCGCTATCTTGAACTCGCTTATCTCGAATAACAGCTTATCTCGAAGTGTACATCTGGTCCCTGCCTAAACATGAAAATCTAACAACAGTTTCCACAATATTTTCAATATATCTCTAACTTCAAGAGTCCAATTCATATATATTTATTAAATGTGGTTAATCGAATATTTTTTCCTGAACTCTGCAAATCTGATATGTCGAGGTACGGATATCTCGAAGTATTTCAGAGAGTCCCTTGGAATTCGAGATAACGAGAGTCGACTGTACTTGTTACCCCTTAGAGGACTAAAGTGTGATAGGGTAAACTGGCCGGCTCGACATGACCTTAATAGTGTTGACTGGGTCGTAAACTCCAATTCAAACAAACAAACAAACCTCTTATCCGGAGCAATGACAATTTCGCCTTTGACACAAATAATTATGACCATTATTTCCTACAAAATAAGCACGTGAGTATACTTGTAACATGGACATTTCCTATAACACTCCTTTTCGCATATTGCGTCATCTTACGAGGTACACAGCACAAAATGATAAAACTAGCAAGGTTTGTTAAGCTTTATCATGAAAATACTAGATTGCCTGCAACTGTGAGGCTTTAAACCTTGAACCGTCACTCACAACTACAGCAGACGACACTTTGAAACATTTTTCTTTATTTTTTTTATTATTTTTTTTTTCAGAGAAAATAAGACGACATCACATGTGAATCGTCTGCCGAATAGACGATTCGCATGAAGTCTTCTTTTCTCTGATGAAAAAAAAATAAATAAAATAAAATAAATAAATAAATGAACTTTAGAATGTCGTCTGCTACAAATTTGCTTAGCGTTTTAAGGGTTAAAGGCTTCACACTGTCTCCTGAAACTATGATAATGCCATAAAGTAAAAAAATAATCCGAAAAAGGGCTCCTTTGGAAATACAGAAAACATATATATATTTCTCAGATTCGATATGATTAAGATTGTTGTTAAAAAAGAGAGTCATTGAAAAAATATCATGATGTCCTCTACAGCGCTTAAAAGGAACAGCTTTATTGTATAAACTCAGTCGTCCCAGACTACATTTGAAGCCATTTTAACAATGAGGGAAAATATTCGACTTTTTAAAGAAATGAATAAAATAAACTTTGTGTGTATAGAAAGTTACGACAAAATATGGATCATTAAATTATGACAAAAGTTTGCAACTGTACTTCCTCTGTGTAAAGAGCCAAGCAAAAAAACAAACAAACAAAAAAAACAAAAAAACAAAAAAAAAAAAAAAAAAAAAAAACGACCTTCTGAAAGATCGAAAGCGAAGTAGATAAGAAACGGGATCAGTGTAATAGTTTCTCATTTTTTCTCGAAAACATATGTTGTGGGTATTCATTAGAACGCCTCGCCGACACTTCTAATAGGTACCCACAACATATGTTTTCATGGAGAATGAATGAATTATGAAAGGAGAAAGAAGAAAAATATTGTTGTTGTTGAAAAAGCGCCTTCTCATTCTCTAGGTTTAATCATAGTTTAAATATTTCGGCACCAAATTTCAGACGATAATTATCATCTGAAATGTTTAAACAATATCTCTATAGAAAATAAGTTGTTAATGTCATACAAGCAACGTCTGATTGTCAAACGGCCTAGATACCGACATCACGAAAACATGACTATATAGTTCTGACCCCCTTAAACCCCACATTTATATAGGAAAACTAGGGTTTACATGTGTATACATTATATGTTCTTATTTTTACTCGAAAACATAGATTATGGGTTCTCGTTAGAGCCGCCTCGCCGAGGCAGTTCTAATGAATAACCACAATCTATGTTTTGAGCAGAAATATGAAAAATATCAGAGTTTTTTATCTGAAAAGTTTCAGTTTTTGGAGGTGAAATCTTCTATATATTTTTATAGGCGTCTTTTCGTAATGAATAAGACGGCTCATTATGATCTGCTTTGTATGGATCTTTTGTATGAAACTGCCTGCAAAATAAAATCTATGAATGTTGTCCTTGGAAACTAAGAACACATAAAACAATAAAACAATGAAATTAGGAGAGTCCGTTTTATTAAGAATATTCATAGCACCGGTTTAAGTTCATTACGAAAACACGCCTATTCAAATATACAGAAAATTCACCTCCAAAAAACTGAAAATTTTCAGATAAAAATCTCTGCTATTTTTCATAGTTCTGCTCAAAACATAGATTGTGGGTACTCGTTAGAACCGCCTCGGCGAGGCGGTTCTAACGAGTACCCACAATATATGTTTTTGAGCAGAAATAAGAAAAATAATGTATACCCCTGTAAACCCCAGTGGGGTTTAAGGGGGTCAAAATTATATAGGTATGTTTTCTTGATGTAAACTTGATTTTTCTAAGACAGCAAAATTGGCTAAATGATCCCAAGGTCACAAAAAAAAAAAAAAAAAAAAAAAAAAATGCACTTTGATGAAATACTTTTTAGCCCCGAAAAATAAATCTGTTGACATTACCCGTTTGTCAGACTAGTAGACACACATACACACATTTAAGCACGATTATTGCAAACACGTTTGCACGCCATAGCTAAATTATTCTCCAGTAATTTTTGACGCTGGATGAACTTTTGGATAAGCACAGGTGCACCCTACTGTCACGGGTTCCACGGTTTGTTTGTAAGTAAAGTGTTTTCCGTCACAACCAGACTTTCTTAAAACGTGTATAATATATTATAGGCACACATCGACTTCCTTGGTCACCATCTAAACATCTCATAGTTTCATTACAGTTGCACCGCGCTTCAAATATTGTTGTTGGTCTCCTGTTAGGGTCATAGTTAATAATATAATGATGGGGACAAGTCGAGTTGTGTCTGCTTCCGGTTTGCCACATGCTTTGGTCATCTCCAGTGTTTCTTAATATCTTAGTTGTTTTGATATTTACGAAGGCTTTGACATCGTATGTTGGCATGTGTTCTAAACCCATCATCAGAAATGATTCATGCGTATCCCAGGTTTTTGTGCATGTTTCTTAAAGGATTGGTTCCTTACACTGACGTATAGCTCGTGCACTAGATATTCTGCTACACTTAAGAATCGTATAGATAAGAATCCAAACATGGTGAATATTCATGCTGCAAAATAAATAAATAAAAAAATGAATGAATAAATAAATAAATAGATAGATAGATAAATAAAAAGGATTAAAAATAAAATCACTACAGAAGCTTTAGCCCGGCATTATTACATTTATCAAATAACAACCCTGACATTTCCCCGTTGAATTATTTTCGCGTTTGAGCTGATAACCTCTATTTTAAAGTTGTGCTCAGATCGCTCCTTCATATACAACTACGATATAGCTGCTGCACATTGACCTTTCTTTCTAGTACCTGAATTGTCTAAATTGGTTCGCATTGTCCATTCAGAAAAAGGATGCATGCTATTGAACAATTTTGAAGTAAATCTTGTCACGTTATTTATTGACGTCATAGGGCACAACCAGTTGAAGTAAATCTTGTCACGTTATTTATTGACGTCATAGGGTACAACCCGATCTAGACCTATTCACTGACAACACATTATACTCAATAACCATATCAGTGCAAGACGTAAAAGACGTTCTTGAGAATCTGGATCGTATCAAAGCACATGGTTCAAATCATATTAGCCCCTGTCTCCTAAAGGAAGGAGCTCCTATCCTCTCTATTCTTTTTAACAGATCCTTGCGACAAGGATACTTTCATTTACCTTGGAAAGATGGTTACCTTACCCCTATTTATAAAAAAGACGACAAATCGTCACCCTCGAATTATAGACCCATCTCTCTTTCAGATCCTGTTGGAAAAATAGTGGAGCGCTGTGTTCATAAGCACCTCTTTAACTATATTCAAGAGAACCAAATATTGACACCATTACAGTCAGGCTCCCTTTGCATGCTATGTATGTAAAAATCTAACCTTTCAACTTTTACATACATACCATGCCTTTTGTGAAGCTGTTGACGCAGGAAAAGAAGTAAGAGTTCTCTTCTGCGACATCAGTAAAGCATTTGACAGAGTCTGGCATAAGTGATTTCTCTACAAACTATCTAGAACTGGTTGTTCTGATCATATGATAAAATGGTTTTCTAGCTACCTGTCAAACCGACGACAGTGTGTCAATATTGGCGTCTGTATACGCTGGAGTACAACAAGGCTCAATATTAGGTCCTCTGCTGTTTCTTCTCTTTATTAATGATATTGTCAAAAACATAAATTACTCAATACGTCTTTTTGCCGATGATACCAGTTTATGTATCATTGTAGAAAACCCGCAGACGGCGGCAATTACTATGAACCTTGACCTGGGCACTATATCTCAATGGGCTCTTGTTTGGCTGGTTGATTTTAATGAAAGGAAAACCATGTCTCTTTTAATATCTTTAAAACATAATCCTGTTTTACATCCGCAACTTTTAATGAACGATACAGTCATTTCAGAATCTGCTAGTCACAAACATCTCGGGATTACATTTCGAACGCTTGCTTATGGACAGAACATATTGCCAAAATTACCGAAACAGCATGGTTAAGATTAAACCTCCTCCGTGCTCTAAAATTTAAAATAAATAGGATTACACTAGAAAAATCTATATAGGCTTTCTGACGTTTATTTTACTACACTGCAGCTGGTATTAGTGTCGTGTGGCGGCGGTAGAACGTCTCCCCGTTCTTAACCATAGTGCAGATTATATTTCATTTCCTTTGGGATCATTGGGCCCATTGTGGAATCTTTGAAAATGGAGTTCTGCTCATGTATACGCTAGAGGGCGTAAGCAGTGTTGCAAACTTCATTACTGCTTATGAAGAGTCTCAATAAAACCGAGGCTCAATAAAACCGAGACTCCCATTTTCTTGTCTGTAGTGTGTTCTTTGTTTCCAAAGGCAATCTTTTTGACGTTTATTTTACTACACTGCAGCTGGTATTAGTGTCGTGTGGCGGCGGTAGAACGTCTCCCCGTACTTTACCATAGTGCAGATTATATTGCATTTCCTTTGGGGTCATTAGGCCCATTGTGGAATCTTTGAAAATGGAATTCTGCTCATGTATACGCTAGAGGGCGTAAGCAGTGTTGCAAACTTCATTACTGCTTATGAAAAGTCTCAATAAAACCGAGAGTCCCATTTTCTTATCTGTAGTGTGTTCTTTGTTTCCAAAGGCAATCTTTTTTGACGTTTATTTTACTACACTGCAGCTGTTATTATTGCCATGTGGCGGCAGTAGAACGTCTCCCGTACTTTACCATTGTGCAGATTATATTTCATTTCCTTTGGGATCATTGGGCCTATTATGGAATCTTTGA